>OOFC01007665.1:1522-29400 GCA_900323345.1 Pseudochromis fuscus
AGATGAGGAGAGACGGGATGAGAGGGAGGCGGAGGAGGATCTAAATGGTAATAGATGTTGTTTAAGAAAAGCTCTTATGTTAATAAAGGTAGGTATTGCTGCGCGTGCATTCCTGTGCACTATGAATCACAATGACTTTTATAATATAGAGAAGATATGTTACAAAGTGAACACACAGCCAGCTCAGAGAATTACTCACTTGATTTTACTTTAGTGGCTCCATGAGTGCTGTGACAACTACGTAGACTGTGTTTTAGTATTGCATTTTAAACTTGCAAATGTAAACCTCTCTATGGTGCTAGACCACGATCTCTACAGAACTGTATGCCAGTCTATCAAGAGCCTTTTTGAATACTTGTAGTCAGCGGGTCTCAATAGTGAAGCCAGTGTGGAAGTACCAAAAAGATGATGCTAGCTCCACAACAATCTGCCTCCAATAGACTTCCATTCAAAAATGGTCATTGTCTGGATGAATTTGGTATTGTGATATTTATGCAAGTTTTTCTTTATGTTTTTTCTCTATATATTTTTTTTTCCACAAGTCATTCTGATGTAATTAGCTACAGTAAACTCCTCTCATGATTAGTGCCCTGGAGATATCTGGAGCCATGGCTGCTTTGATTGACAGGCCTGGTTTCATGGACAGCCTCTAGAGCTCCATTAGACCCTCCCCCTTCACCCACCCATCCCAATGTGGTCACTTCTGGCTCAAAAACGCCAACATGGTGATGACCAAATGTCAAGCTCGTGGCTTGAAAATGCTGGTCCAAAAACCAATTAGTAACATCACTGTGACTTTTCTATCCAGTCTATGGGTTGGAGCTATAGTAAAACTGAGGAGATGACCAACATCACTTGGGTTCCTCCTCTGGGAACCATGTAAACCAAATTTCATAACAATTAATCTATCATTTGTTTCTTTTTAGACCAAAGTTGCCATTTAGCAGTTTCACATTGCTGTCCCTACAGCAAAGCCACAAGCGACATTAAAAAAAAAAAAGATGGACAAGCTGCCTGCAGGAAGTCATTAAATCGATGCTTTTAATAAACTTTCTCCTCATGCACTCCTAGTAGTTCGCATGCCTGTGCACTTTTTAAAGCTTTGAAGCTCTCATCTTAACCTATAATCCAGACTTGATCCTCACAACCTAAAATGTGTAGCCACTCAGGGCCTATTTGGCTTGTCAAAATGGTTACTGAGTGAGATGCTTAAACCCCTACCTGCCCACTCACAGCGTGATAACAGTGTCAGTTAAATGCCAAGTGTAAATGTAAATGTGTACGCTGCTGATATAAGGACACAATTAGGCACAAGGGTGCAAACATAAATTTGCGATGGCTAATGGAACGGACCTTTACTGCTGGGACTGCAAAACATAAGATTTTCTGCGGTGGTTTAATCTCCTGCCTGTGCTTTCTCACATAAACAGCATGTATGAAAATTATGATTTTTGCTTCAACTGGTCCTTTTTTTTCATTTTTCGCCTCAACTCTCCTGCAGAATATCGGCTGCAGCTTGATAAATGGCTTAATTAGAGCTCTACATGTACAGCTGATTTTTTTTTCCTCGAGATGTGAGCAAGCTGTCATCAACACGAGGCAGATCAATCCTCCCCAAGTCTCCCCCTCATTCGAACATCAGGCCCTCCAATCCAGTCCAATTGTTTGATGGAGTCCCTGCATGAATCTGGGAAGGTGTTTGGGGAGGGATTGTTAATCACAACAAAATGATGAAAGATCCAAATGGATTCAGATCAAGATCTCATCAAGCAGCTCCTGTGCTCGAATGAGTCCATTTGGCGTTTGAAGTTTAGTTTTTCGGTCCCTGTCTCGTGTCATAAATGGGATTTTAAACACATTGGATGGTTTGTAATTGTGCATCAGTCACTCGAATGGTGGTAATGAGAGAGAGGAGGGTGCAACAATGCCCTTGTTGGTGCTTTGTTTACCCGGTTTGCATGGGCGCTGCGGTGGACGCCATTCAAGCTGGTCATGCCCTCAGGGGGTGGGGGCGGAGTTTGGGAGGAGCATCGCAGCAGATGTTTCCTGTCCGTCCTACGGGGGCAGGGGGGGTGCGCAAAGTACTTGATGACACAGACGAGCTGATCGGTGACCTCTCCTCCCCTCTTCCTCACACCTCCCTCTCCCGACATGTGTCAGTCAGCGCCAGGTCAATATGGTGGCCCAGTGCGCCTGCCGATCTGCCATGTGCTTCCAAGGCAGGGACTGGCAGCGCCGCGCAGCACCGCTCACCAGCACGAGTCATTTTCACCCCCTCCACCTGCCAAGTGTGCCGGGACCACGGGAATAAATGAAACCTTGTGGATAAACAAACACAGCTGATGAGCACTTGAGGCACATCGGAGACTACGGCTTCACAGCTTTGCTTTGCTTTGCTTCCCTGCGTAGGTAGGGTTCGTACAACCGGTGTTTACTCTGCAGTCATATTTTTTTCGAAGCTGTCAAATGTCTGCTTCCACACGCCAAACCAAAAAAAAAAAAAAAACACACACAGTCTCAAACACACACATGAAATCGTACCCATTTCCTTCTCACACCCACCACCCCCTACCTCGCTCCCTCTCTCTTTCTCGCTCTCCCTCCCGTGCCCTGGCTGCCATGGCTACCCACTCACATCCGCCCATACGCACATCACCCAACCACTGCAGTTTATCCCATTTGTAACACATGGCTGGCCATCGTACAGCTATGACCAAAGGGAACGCAACGGAGCCAGGCAGAGAGAAAGGGGTGTCGGGGGTTGCGGCGGCCGGATGGAGGGGCGGTTGGTGGACTGAAGCAGTGTTTGGCTCGGTCTGGTTGGCTGTAATTGGTGTCCACTCTTCCAGAAGCCCTGCAGTGATGGCGGACAGGATGACTCTCTCCGCATTTTCCCTGCCATCCATAATGGTGTGTGTGTACATGAGTGAAAGCAGACACACACACACACACACATTTAGGGGGCATACAACTGGTGACACAGACACTGACAATGTCCATAGGGGCTGTGTGAGTGGGCAGCCAAGGGGTAAGTGTTACGATAAGTGGATGTAGCATCTCATTTGATCACATTATTACATTTATCCCACACTTATGTTATCTTATGCTTTTGGTGTATCCCTGGCAACCTTTACAACATAAACAGAGTTTAGGATTTATTTCAGGGGCATGGTTACAACTGGACTGAATTCCAAAATAAAAGCCTGCTTCTGAATCAATCAGCGCAAAAATAGTCTTTCAATCTAACTGTCCTGTCATGTTGCTCGAAGCACTTTTAATGATTTGAAATGCATGTAAGCATTGTGCCCTTACTGCAGGGCTTACATTTCTCACCAGAAATCACAACTAATGCATCACGGTATGAATATAAAACAAGTGTTGGCATCTTTCCACAGGGTCTGGGACACAACAACAATTAGAGCATGTGATTGGTGCACGGTGTAAATATTTTTCATAGACTAGGAAAGCATGATGAAAAGTGAGTTGTTTACTGAGAAAAAATAAGAAGATGGTTGATGTAAAGACAGGAAATACTCGGCGAAAGAGAGCAGGATGACACGCGACTAAGGTCTCCAGCCAAACTCAAACCGGGGCATTGCAGTTATATGTCATGCATCTTAAGCACCAGGCCACCAGATGGCCTGGGCTTTGCTTATCTTAATGATGTGTAGGAGGTGTCCTGCTTTGCCCAAATCACAGTAATGTAGTACCAAGTTGTGCACTGGGTGGGGGGTGGTCACTGCGATCCTCACATGTCCATTTGTGTTGTGCTAACAGACCCGTGCACATTCACCATCATCTCCCTGCCTGCATCCATATCAGGAACAGAGTTGGCTCTAAACGATCTGTTCCCCCCCTGAAGGACGCAAGTGTTGTGTCTTGTTCATGCTGGGAGTGAAGAGAGGCTGTTTACATCCTGTTGAAAACATCCGGCCACAGCAGTTCAGCACAAACTGTCTATATACACAACTCCACTGGAATGCAATACAAATAAAAAAGGAAGTGAATGAGGTCAAACAGGTGAAGTTTTGGATCTTAGAGTATTTCTGGGGGAATAATAGCACAGTGGAGCACTTCTAATTTAAATCCATGAGTTTTCTATTGCTGCTTCACAATAAAAGCCTCTTCTGCTTCTGAACATAGACATTTGAAATAGACTTCCTGTTATGTCATAGCTGTGGTATGTCGAGACGATAAGGGTTCGGTTCAAAGTGGCTCAGTGGTAGAGCGGCTGTCTACCAACCAAAGGGTCGGTGGTTCGATTCCCGTCTCCTCCCAGTCATTGTCGTGCTTGAATGTTGGATGAATGGGTTGGTGGTGGTCAGAGGCGCAAATTAGCAGCCACGCCTCCGTCAGTCTGCTCCAGGGCAGCTGTGGCTAGCTTAGCTTGCCGCCACCGGTGTGAATGAATAATGGTCTCTGTGCGAGTGCTTTGAGTCTGGACTTCCAGAGAAAAGCACCATATAAATCCAAACCATTACAAAGTCCAGTTCAAACAGTAGTCGCCTCCTGAGATCCCAGATTTGGTTTGCCATGCATTTTTAATTTCTCCGAGCTCTTTGGTCCTGATAGCTTTGAACAGAGAGTAGTTATAGTTGTAGTAATTGATGTATTGTGGTTTTGCTACCATTAGGGTGTCCACAAACAAAGACAACAGGCTAGTGTCCACAACAGGACGACCACTTTTTGTTAAGAAACATGAAGTACACACTGTAGAAAAGCAGGATCTCATGAGGATGATTCAAAGTTAGCTTATTTTCTTTATTTATTTATCGTGTTATTGTTTACATCCCTGTTTATTACAGTATTTCGTGTAGTGCGATGTGCGGTCTCAAGCTTTCTTCTGTCAAATTGTTGTGTTGTGGCAGAGAGCATATGTCACGTATATTATTTTTTAACTAATTAGCATTATGATCCACTGAAAACAAACCACCTTATTAACAACGTCTACTTCATCCAGATGGGGATCTGACCTTTCAATTTACAGACCTTTGATAATAAAATTTGAGAACAGCAGTCACCTCAATGGGTAAAAAAAAAAAACCCAAACAGCTGCACTTTTTCAAAAGGCATAAGAAGAAGAAGAAGAAGAAAAAAAATCTCTGAAAAATCTGTTATTAAGTAAATTGACTCTTCAGTTTGCTTTCTCTTTATCCCAGCAGCCATCCTCCCCTCTCTCACTCACTCCCACTCGTTCTCTCTCCCTCTTCACAGAGAGGTGTTATCCTTGTCTGACAACTCCCCTATGAGTGAGAGAAAGAGAGCGGGAGTTGGAGGCAAAGAGTGGAGACTAAGTGGAATGAATGCCAAAAGGAATTAGGTGAACCCTTTTGGCCTGACAAAGCTGGGAGGGCTCGGGAGGGATCTAATCATCACCTGTTACGAGCTGTCGGTGACTTGAATAGTGATATCAAAAAGAAAAAAGAAAAAAAAACATATGAAGATACTGAATGAAGCTTCACAGGTGTCACTGAATAAAAAAAAAAGTGCAATAAAATTCATATTTTTTGTGCTAATCATCACAGCCTAATGTTTTAATAGCATTTTAATAGGATGTCAAAAAGTTGAATCTGTTAAACAAGCAAAGTCTCAGCAGCTGCACCACTTCTTCTTTTTTTATTCTTAGCTCAGCATCCCTGAGTACATATAACTATATAACAGTAACCTTTAACATGTAAAGCTTTTAGCTATCAAGCTGTGGAACCAGCTTCCAGTTTGGGTTGAGGAGGCAGACGCCCTTGTGTACTTTTAAGATTAGTCCTAAAACTTTCCTTTTTGATAAAGTGTATATTTAGGATTTGCTCAGATGGACCCTGAACCATCATTTAGTCGTGCTGCTACAGGACGCTGAGCACCTTTCCTCTGCTCTGTCGTTCACTCAGTGCATTTAAAACCTACTCCAATAAAAGAATAGAAAACCAAAAGATAGATTACGATATCAACAATTCACGGGAATGTTTGATGTATTGGACCATTTTAATTGAGATCCAGTGATGTCAGAGCAAATTCCACTATTTTTCTGATTGGTTGAAATGCTCTGACATCACATGTGGAAGCTACACATGGTGAGTTAAACTGCAGAAGCCTCATTTGTAGGCACTCAATATTACAAGATATGAATCTACGCAAGCATTTACTGGCCAGTTTTTATTCCTTTACTGTCGTTTGTACATTTCCCTCTTTATGTAAAGTACCTGACGATATGATTTTCTGTTATACTAAGATCTTCAGAGGTCAAACTTAATGTATGGTCTGTGTGAAGGTCAGAAGCAGGACTTAGGTTGCTCTTGTAGGTTTCTCTCAATGGCAAGTATCCAGGAATAGTTTCCCATCTTAGGTAAGACTTTGACTTCCTGTCGTGTATGCCTATCTTTGGGTAAAAAGACGACTCTTTTAGTATTTCAGATATGCAAAGCGATGAGTATAACAGGCCGAATACTCTGTCCCCAACTTTGTCAGACTTGAACATCACATGTGGTGCAGCTTTGACCCAGATCTGTAATAAATGTACATGATGTACCAACAAGATGAAGAGGAAACTCCCATTCAGACTTCCAGGACCTTGAGATGACACGATCCTCTGCTGTATAAATGAATGGAATTAAAGGATTGAATTTAATATTTGTGGGTACTTTAACAATAAAACTCTTGCTAGCCTGCAGCTAACACGTATTGGCAAGTTATTGTAGCAGCAACTTTAGGTTTGAATAATTCAAGATCATGAATTGCCAATTTGTGTGGACAAAGACGCTTCGCCGTGCGCCACAGATTTGCACATGCAGGGAATTTCCATCAAAAACCTCATAACAATAACCCCCCCAATTAATTAACGGGGTCTCGATCACGCTTTCCCTGCCTTTTCTCCTCTCTCTTCCCCTTTTGGAGATTTTTGTAACCTCCGGGCAAAGCTATTAGCATGGCAACTGAAAAGAAAATTCCAATTATTTCTTACATCTGAGGTAATGAAAATGGCACATTAAACATAACAATCAATGTACCTTGTGATTGGTGTTTGCACATTCCTGGTGTCACACATGACCACTCGGTACAGTGCAGATATGACGCCGAGAAGTCTATTACCCAGATTTAATGTTTTGTGAAAGGCTCCCAGTCAAAAACAACATTGTTTGAGGGGAACGCTGGGGTATAGTAATACCAATTTTATTCCTCCAAAAATCTTTCCCTTGCTTTAACTGTCTGTAATGATGATATAATTCTATGGGGTGTTATTAAGTGATTAATCAGGCCTTTATAGACTCCACGGTGATACAGAGGGCATCTTGAGATGTCTTAATGCAACCCAGCCAAGGCCGTCTGTCTCCCGTTTGGCTTTTGTTTCCTGTGTTCAGTCACTTGTTTACGGTCGACTTTAAAGCATGGCTGGTCATAAATAATACATCTATTATAGAGAGATAACATCTCATATATCCAATGGGAAGATATCTTAATAGCAGGAAGTTATATAAATTTTATTCAAGTGTTATACTCAAGGGCAATTGCCCCGGCCTTTCTTGAAACTGAGGAATGAATGCCGTGAATGTCAATAAGGGTTATAACATGTAGGTCCTACTTGAAATGCAGGTTTTGACAGGAAGCCATTTGATTGTCATTATCAAGTGTGTGTGTGGTGTTGGTTGTTTTGGTGAAAATCCATGAATCTCCATTAGTCATTCATCATATCACCCTGGTTATCATTGATCATTTTTACATTAAAGGCATCACCCTACCACCGTAATAAAGGCTTTTGCTTGTTACAATTAAACTGAGAATTATTGCCTGGTTCTGCAGATGTATGAATAATTTCAGCCTCCTTTTTGTTTATTTTATAGCCCTCTCATTTCTTTTTTGTAAGGTTTAGACTTTTTGCCCTTATCAACCTTGTTTCCCCAAAGCACAACCATTTTGCCTGGCAAACAAACAGCGGGGAAAAAAGTTAGTTACTTGCTGCTAAAGAAAGCCAAACATGCAGCAGATAAGGGGCGATTTTTTTTCTCATTAGATGGCAAAGCTAAAAGCAAAAACTATACTGTACTGTCAGAAAAAAAACCATCTCCCGTGGGATATGTTGCTCCGTGTTGGCTCGGTGTTTTAAGCGCACGGAGGTTTGCTAGCATGTTGCTTCTGTCATCTTGTTTTGGAGATCTTCTGCCTTCTGGTGGCCAAAAATCGATACGGCTTTGAACAGGGATGCTTTGTTTCCTATGTGTAACTTTTGTCTTAGTTGGAGAGAACATGTGGGAGAGAGCTGAGTAAGACCAACGCTGGCTGCTTTTTTTCCCCCCCCTTACGCTCTGAAGCTAAATGCCAGCCTGATGGGTAATCTATAGGCCGTTGCCATAACCTAAACAACACAGAATACTGATATCGACCTTCATTTTATCATTTCTTATTACCTGTGTACCCCTCGGAGGACTGGCTCCGGACCAGAACTGAGCCTCAACCCAGTGGAGATCTAGATTAGCTGGGCCCAGTAGTGCTGACCAGGGATTATGCCAGGAGAAACTCCACTGAATACACAGCCAGCAAATTAGATGTTTCCCCTCCTGGGTCTTGTTAAATCTTTAGAGAGGAGACATTTGGTACTTATGGGACTCAGTAGGTAATCCGCTGCGGGGCACAAAAGGTCCTGTTTGGATGGAACTGGCCAGATTTACCCACTGGTTAGACGATCTCCGGAGCTTTGGCTTCCCTAAGAGGGGATTGAAAGGGAGACTCAGTGGCCACAAAGCCTCTCCCCAGCTGGCCTTGCGCGGTCTCTTTCTGGAGATTACCAGGCCAGTGAAAGTGTCTTAATGGAAAATAGCTTTGGACGGGTATTTTGTGAGGCTAAATAAAACAGAAGAAATAGATATCTGGGTGACAACACATATAGCAGAGTCTGAACGCACTGCCTCCATGCCTGACTGTGTGTGCCTTCACTGACATTAACTTCTCATGTCTCATCTGTCTATTTCTGTGTGACAGGCGAGAGAGCAGGAGACCGCGCCCTCGCCTGAAAAAGAAGAAAATAATCTCATTCCTGACTCGCCTCTATCTTCATCCTCGCTGCACTGTGCCCAGGCTTCCCTGTGAGATTTGGGTCAGTTTAGATCTATTGACCCTACACACTCAGTCAGAGTAAGCCTGAGGGCTACTATGACAGATGTTGTCTAGTGGCACACAGAAATAAGCAATATTTATTTATTTTCTAGTCAAAAATATATCTAAAAAAAAATATATGGAGGAAAGAAATCTTGCTGGTCTTTCTGTTAACGTTGGTGCATGGGCCTCTTCACATCTGGGATTGTTATCAATGCAACAAAATGTTGCAAATATTGCAATTTAATTCAAAATAAAAACAGGAAGTCCTCAATGTTGGTGTTGAAACCAGTCTGCTATGTCCAATAGTTACACTAATATACTGGGTAAAGAATGGATGAAGTGAGGAGGCGGGTCAAACCTGTCAATCAAACTAACCACGCCCCTAAAGGATCCTCTTTTTGAAGACTAATGATGTTTTGTTTTTTCAGTATATGATTACGTTTGATTGTGCCCTCGAGTGGTCATAGTGATAAGACGATGTAGTTGCTAGGTAACAAATTCTGTCCATAAAGGAGCTTGAGGTGGTTTGATGAATAGGCTACGGCTCAGGCGGTAGAAATCGTAAGGTTGGTGGTTCAATCCCCGGGCCTCAGTGTTAGCTAGCTAGCACCTTGCATGCCCATTGGTGAATGGGTAAATTGTGAGGCAAAAAAAAGACTAATCATTGAGTCATTGTGTCTTTCAGCCAATATCATTTCAAACTTTTCTCGAAATTTTACCGAATTACTTTGTGGCTAAACCTAAGGACTAGCCTGGAGCATCGTCATTAAGGTTCTTAATTATCGATAGCGTCCTGGTTATCGACTGAAGTGATCATTGTGCTGTTGTATAACCGCTGTGAGGTTTGACAAAAGTGTATTTTACACTTAGAAAAGAAACGGACTCAGGAAAGTGATGCTTCCTTCAGTATTCTGTGGATTTCTATGCAGTAACGCCAGCACTGTTCAACCCTTGCTCTCCTATTCGCCGGTCTCTCTCCCCTCTGTGAGTGAGTGTGTATGTGTAGAGATGATGTCTAGCTGTAAATGCCCAGCTCAGTGTGAGCCTCCTGCAGGCTGAAGTCCTGGGGTCCTTCGCCCTGGCCAATGTTCCAGGGAGATGTGCAGCATTTATTTGTCTGGCAGTAATGAGGAGAGAGGGAGGCTAGGGGTGTTATCAAGCGTGCCTCGATTCGCACGTCTCCAACTCACACATACACAAACACACACAAACGCCAGACGCCACCAACCCAACCAAAGCTGGCCTTCATTACTGCAAGAGTAAATCTCAGTAAACTTCAATAAGGCTAGACACTGGAGAAAAGGTGCAGACACACTTGGCTGCTTTCGAGATGTGACAAACATAGTCGGAAAATTGCTCCGAGACATTCAGACATAAAAGTAGCTCATGTGTACTGTGAGTAATACTTTATATTTGTGTTTGTCTTGTATTAAAAGTTTCAGCGTCATTGTGCTTTTTGCCCTTCCCTCACACACAAAGATGCTTTCAAATCCCATTGTCGTTAATGCTCGGTAGAGTTAGATAGTACTGTATATGCCGAATAGAGTGAGTGAATGCATGCCTGGTGGGCCTCTGCACTGTTAATTCAGTTATATGGCTGCTCTGCAAAAGCAATGGGACTTAATTAAATGTCTCACCTAGAGCAGCAGAGGATCATGTTGCCACTAAATCCGGTTTGAGGTAATGCCGCACTTTATTGTGACGATCAGTGCTTCCCCAGGGGTTCAATTACAGCTAAATCTAATTGAAGGGGAACCATGCAACAATGCTGCCCCCCCACCTGTCCCTTTCCCTTTTTGTTCTTCATAATCAAAGTCTCCGGCATTTTAACTAAGTCGGATTACCTTGGGAAGTCTTACGAAACTCTTTTGTAGACTTGGAGACCAACAGCTGGTGGCAGAGGTCCACAAACTCATTACCTGAGTTAAAAAGTAGGAGTGCCTTCACAAAGGAGTGTAATATCCTCCATTAATTGTCCTTATATGAAGTTAATTAATTAACTAAAGCTGTAATAGAGGGGAATCTTCTTCAGCTGATCAGTCAAACAAGTCATGCTTGTGGTTAAAAAAAAAAAAAAACCCATCAAAGTATTAAGGTATTCTGAAATAATTGAGATGATTAATGTGTTTGGGAATCACAAGCAGTTTCCATAGTTACTCAGATAAAGTGTCATGGCCAAAATTTTTATGAAAGATAATATGCAAAAAATAAAAATCCTGGCTAAGGATTATATTTGTGAAAATATATGTGACAATCATAAAATAATCCCTTAAGGAGAGGGAAACAAAACACACAAATTTAGGTAGAATGATAGAGTTTGATGCTACTGGGCACTGATAACCACCTCACAGTTCATTAGCCTTTAAGAAGGGCCACGTTCCAATAAGCTGCCCATCACAACACTGTCACCAGAGGCTTCAGTTAAGAAACATGGGCTTCATCACTGCCAAGTTTTATTAATTAATAGGAATGTATTTAGGGATGTTAAGGAAAAAACATGATGGTACAACAGAAAGGTAAACCAATAACAATCTTCTGGGGCTGTTTTCACGCACAAATATAAATTTCAGATTTTGTGTATTTCAGTTTTACAGTGTTGTTAATCCTATTGTGTTTTATACTGCAAAGACATTATATTTTGCAGTTATTAAATTATCACTATATAGCCCAACAGTGAGAGGATTAGTTGCTTCTTTTCTTAACATATTACAGAGAGTATGTGCGTTAAAACCTTTTATTAGGCTGAAAAAAATATAGGGCCGAAAGTAGGTCTGACATTTCTGAAGACAAAAAAGTTTAATATCAGATGACTCATTTAGGCTCATTAGAAGATATGGCGCTGACATTTCAACAGCAGTGGTTAAATACAGATGTGTTTGCTTCTTCACTTCCACCTAAAAAAGGCCAATCAGAGATGAAATGTTATGTCATTCGCTTACATATATTATTTGCTCTTTACTTTTCTAGGTTAATTCATGGGGCTGCCATGACTAACAGGAGGAGCAATAGTTTTAAAATAATCTTTAAACTCATTACTACCCACGTTTGAATGTATTTTTACTAGTTTCAGTGTAGGACTGCTTGTTGAAGTCTTGGAAAAAGAAAAAAAAATGTAATAACTGAGCCAATAACGTAATAAATCATTACGTTATTGGCCAACAGTTATTACATTATCAGTTCAGGACTTTTAATATGTTATTGGCCAGAAATTACGTTTTTGGCCTATTACATTTCAAAAAGGGCAAATTTATTACGTTATCAGCTGTTATTACATTATTGGCTTCAACACTGCTCCTTGTATAATACATACATAAAGCAGCTGAGTCCTACTTCCTGTGACTTTCCTCAATGGAGACTCAAGTCTTTCTTTGTCAGAGGTAAAAAGTCTTCTGTGAAACATAAGGTTAAAAATCTGCCTTCCCAAAATACCCCCCCCCTTCCCCTACTCTCCACCCCATTGCTGAACTTGTCAATAAATCTCCAACCTATTCTGTTGTTGTCCCTCGGAGAGAGGCTTATTTATACGTTCACTGCAGGGATTCCAGTCATTTCAGTTTCAATTCATCAAGCTTAATAGGTATACTTGAAGGGACCAGGGTTGTGGCTGCATTAGTTCTGACCATTTCTTTCTTCGAAGTTACCAAGCTTGCAGTAAAAGTGCACTATTTATTTTCCACATAATTGCATCTTTGTACCCACAACCCCCCCCTTTCTAAAAAAGCTTCAAGGTTATTAGACACCGTAACAGAAATGTAACATGGAAAAGAGGCTTCTTGGGCTTTATCTCGGGGGGTGAGGGTGGTACACAGTGATCCCTTAAGGACACCCTTACTTACTCATTGGCTATAAATGGACGAACTAACGAGGTCTCAAAAGTGAATCTTATGCAGAACTGCAAAAAAAGTGCCATACCACTGATGGCCACTAGATGCTGCCTCCAAAGAACTTTTCCATTGACTTTAATTCAAAAATCTTAGTTTATAATCTTGAAATTCTCTGGGGTTTTTTTTTTTTTTTTCATAATTTTTTATCCTGGTGTCATTAGTCATCAGTCAGCTCTTCTTATATAGCGCTTTTTTTGCCTTAGCTAGGTCCCAAAGTGCTTTACATGGCAACTCATTCACCCATTCACACACACCAATGGTTACCATGCAAGGCACTAGCCACCATTGGGAGCAACTTAGGGTTCAGTGTCTTGACTTCGACATGTGGACAGGAGGAGCCGGGGATTGAACCCACAACCTTACGATTCATAGGCGACCCACTCTACCACCTAAGCCACAGCTGCCCCATCTTATTAGTGGTGGTTCATCTGGAAAAAAATAACTAGGTAAATTTAAAGCTTCAGACATAGTAATATTTAGGTCTCATCTCCAAGGCGATTAACGCTGAACTGGAGCTTTATACACCTCAGGTTCAAGGGTCAAACCCGCCTTCTCACTCCTTCCTTCATATCCAAATATGGTCATTTCTGGCTCCAAAATTCAACATAGTAACCTTCAAATGCCAAACTCCTGGTTTCCATCGGTGGCTTCATGTTATCTTCATATATTGTACAGATTATGGGTAAGAATTTGTGGCTGTTTTGGAGTTTTGTACAAAAAAATAGATAAAATATGACAAATTTTATGTCTAAATTAGATCACACACAACCACAGTGCTGTTTTCATCTCTTAACTAATCTAAATCCATCCAAACCTTAAAGTTATCATACTTAAATTTGGTGATTTTTATTGTAAAGATTTGTTTTTTGTGATCCAAAAAAAAAGGTCCCTACAGTGTGAGTGAACAGATTAATGTCTCCATAACGTGAGTAGCACATATACACCCACACACCAAAGTAAAGAAAATAAAAACTGTATAAGATTTTTTTTCTAAGGATTTCTTCCAAGGTGGTTTACGGAGTTAAGAAAAAAAAACACTCCCCTGAGTTTTCTTTTGTCTTTGTCTGCCTGCATCTCCACCGCTGTAGTGCTAATCAGAATTGACAGGTCCTGCTTTGCAGATCCCTCCACTCAAGCATGCATTCTCATCTTCATTACCTCCATTGTCGGCCATATCAAGTTAAATAAATAAACATTAACTGGTGAGCTGAATAGATACGGCGAGGAAACGTAATGAGACAAAGCACCGAGATCGCAACATCTCCCTCCCTGGAGACTGATATGAAATTGAACACGATTAATAAAAGGCCTTCAATTAATTGTCGTCTTCTTTGTTCGGCTCAGAGTTGAAACTCGAAAAGACTTTTAATTCAAAAGGAAACAAAAGGTGCGGAAGATAATTTATTTTTTATTTTTTTATTTTCTTTGATTGAAAGACAAGATGTAATCCTATTTTGCAAGACACAGCCAAGGTTTTAGGCACTTTTCCAATCTCATTATTTGCTTTAGTCATTATTCCTGGTGACGGGAGTTGTTTGATGGAGCAAATATTGTTTCTCCCCGTGCGGTATAATATTCCTGCTTTTTATTTTTTCTCCAAACATGCACATTGACGACAACAAATTTCTGTGATCAGCTTTGTGAACATCTCAGCGACGCCTTCGTATGACCCAAGGTGGACCAAGCAAGCAACAGCTATAGTGGGCTTGTTACAAAAACCACCAAACAAATACTCAAACACATCCTTACAGATACTTGGAATTTTGCTGCCATTTGAAGTCTGAAGGTCTTTGAACACTTAATAACAGAAAGATTAGACCCTGTTGTGAGACCATGTTCATTAATGGAAATTTAATCCTTTTAACCATAGCGTTATCATTTTTTTTCACTTCCTTTATTTACAGTCTTTTAGCGGACTAATATTATGTCTTAGCCACGTAGTTATTTTCAGGATGATTAGTAGAAGTTGGGCTACTCAGAAATGCAATTAGTGGGTTGTGCTATACATTCTCTAGAACACAAGGGAAATATGTGAATAGTAACAGATAGGAGTGTCCTTGTTGCAGGATTATAAGAAGCATGTTCGTACATTGTGAGGCGTAGTCATGTCAAAACAATACCAACTGGTTGAACTTCTGTCTGCACTGTGACCTTGGACGTACCGACGACTATCATTGGTTTTCTTTGAAGGGAAATTTGTAATAATGTGTCAAGCTTTTATGTATTATTTAGTGCATTTATGGAGGTTTTGCCATGGGGCGAAGTTTAACTGTGTGCCGATCATGTCTGTGAGTTCAGACTCCAACAAAGTGCGATTTCTCAGTGAACTTTATCAACAAGGTCATGGACCGCAGAGCACATCTAAATTTGGTGGGGCCCACTCCTGCTATCAGTCCATAAATGCACCTTGTGAGCACATAAACACAAGGGAAAAAACAACCCTAAAAAAGCAGCCAGCTGACTTATTGTAGTTGCAGTGTTGCGGAAATCCTACTACTAGGAGAAGTGTCTCATACAATAAAATGTAATATGAATGTTAAACTCACCAGTGCTGCTTAATTGCTGCCAAAGAACAACCTCCTTTGGTCATTAAACTGAGTGAAGTCTTTGGCAATCTCCTTATCTCTCTTCTTTGGAAATGAATATTTAACCCTCTAACACTGAAAGTATCTCTGGTGATACAGAGGGACTAGCTTAAACCAACTTACTGAAGTTCCTCGGCCATTTGTGCTAGCGACGTGATTCCAGCTGATTCTGAAAGCCGACAAGTGGAGTGTTTTGTATATATTACCTATAATACGGTAGTGTACGGAAGCTATGGAATCAAGAGGCCGAGGAATTACGGTGATTAAATTGACACGTCACTTCCTGTTGGCAGCTAAATGTTCAGGGTAAAAGGGTTAATGCTTTCTGATTGGTTTGTGGGTGGGACTCAACACAGCAGGCCAAGATGATTTATTTACCTGGTGTCTTTTCACCTGGTAAATATTTTTACTTTTCTTATTTTTTACTTTTTTGATCCATTTTTGGTCGGGCCTGGGCCCTAACGGTTGTCCATAAACGGGGTGTGAATTGGCTCAGTGGGCTAGCTAAAAATTCAGATTCATGTCTGACAGAAAACAAGCCATTTGGGCACTATTTCCATTTTAACAAACCCACTTTTAAACTTTTTATATCTCCATATACATTTATAGAATAGAATATAATGCAACATAGTCTTTATTTTCTCTCTTTTTTTTCCCTCTAACACCAAACACTCCACTGACTGCAGCTGGGGCTCATCAAAAGCCCAGTCACATAACTTCTGGTTATCTCCCCCCAGGCTCCTCTACCAGACACAAGAGAATAAACTGTGTGCTGAATAACAATACATAAAGAGTTAATGGTGTTCAGATGCTGCTCTCCCTTTGTTTCTCTCCACCTCTCACCTAACACTCGGATGGACGCCGCCCGGCAGCTTCCCGGCCACGATACGCAAACGATTCACCGCGTTCGGCCGGAGCAGATGACTAAACTGCACAAGGTGACTAATGCCATCTGTCATTTCACAAATAATTTATTAGCTTATCTTTTTTTTTTTTTTACATCTTTAGTGGAGAACAAAGGTCAGTGCTGCATCAACCCACACACTCAAACACCCGAAGAAACCCCCTAAAAAACAAAGCATTCATTAGCAGATCTTCTGCAGCCAAATCACGTCGTATCTGAACTAAGTCATAACCTATTTTTATTTTATTTATTTTTTTTGACTAAGGATGTCCATCTGTCTAATACAAGATGTGTTCCATTTGGTTTGTACTCTAAATGAACTTGTGGCATCGCGAGGGGGTCCTCGTGTGGGTTGGGAAAGCCGATGCACAGACACTCAGCAGATGGACCCCACTTCAGCGCGGCGACGGGGTGACGAGGCGGGGGGTGAAATTTGAGGTCCAGCAGGCTCCAAGACCCCACAAGTCTCCTTCATTGGCCAGCCGTCGCACGTACGCAATTTGCTCACAAACCCTTGTCTTGGTGACTAAAGCGAGAAACTTCGCACTCGATCTCAGCGGATCCAGGACAGGTGGTGAGGAGGATGGAGGGAAGTGAGAAAAGAGGAAGAAAGAGGCAAGAGGAGCATCTGAAGTGAAGGAGAATCTTGCATACAAAATCGTCTTGGCAGAGATTTAAAGTTGGCAGTGCGTAACTGTTCCTCTGGCCTAACGACAGTTTGGCTGATCGACACTCTGGCAGGAGCTCAACTCGCTCCCCAAAGGTGACAGCAGACGCTCAAGCCAGGTGGAGCAGTGACATTGGTGTCAGACATCCCACTTCGAACACAAGTTTGAAGGGAAATTCTGTATGTCATTCTCTTTCTGGCTGACACACAATTTCCAACATCACGTCCTTCAGTTCTGACTTCGCTGTGTTGGGTTGTTAAGCCACAAGTTGATGAGAGAATCCTTAATTTCTAAAAGATCAGTAGTAGAATACTACAAGGTCATCATCTAGTGAGCGGTGATTACCATGCAGGGGCACCACCAGCAGTTGCCAAGTGGTGTGTAATAATATCCTAGAGTAGCTCGACAAATATTAAAAGATAGCAATTACATTTTGTTTAGACCACAACATGTGTGGTCGCATAAAAACAAATCAGCAAGTAAACAGAAAGCTCTAATGGAATAATATATTTCCTCTTACAGTTAATTAAACACCTGTAATAATGGCTGGGGCCATAATCAAAAGAGCCAGAGCCCAAATACAGGTGAAAGGAAATAGGGGTGAATAAGTTAAACATGTTCTACAAATGTTTCACAATAAAAGCCCTGATAAGAAATGAAGACAGTGGCCGTTTCTCAATACGCACCAAACAATACGCGAGAACACACTGAGGCTAAAGTGCAATGGGAACACCAGCGTACTTGAGATCAGCGTATGGGTTATTTGGCTTCCTCAAGTCCACACAAGTCTGGTCTGATGCAGAATCAATGATGAAGGAGAAGCGACAACACATCCAGGTATTTCATGTGTTCTTGGGCAGATGCGTACCATATTTTCTAGACTATTGAGCGCACCTGTCTATAAGCCGCTATTGAATTTATTCGAACAGTTTCATGTGGTCCACTCTGACCAGGTCTGATGTACGACGCTAAATGTATCGGCGGCACAGAGCTTGCTAGCTTGTAAAAACCCAACGAGCTTCATGCCGCCGATACATGAGAAAAACACTGGTGTTTAAGTTCAAAGCATCGGAAAAAAGTAGGGGCTCATAGTCCTGAAAATACGGTACTTTGAATTGTAAAGGTACTAAGTCTCCAACTGATGACGTTTCACGAGAACGCAAGTACGAACAAGTACGCATATTGAAAAACGGCCTTTCTATCCTGATAACCAGTTGAGGGCTTTTAATTTGAAATATTTACAGGAAGTGCTGAGTCAATATTTAGAGCAGGATCCTTTGAACCCTCACAACAAAAGCATGACTACCTGAACCTATGAAACAGAAGAAATTAGAAATAAAGGCCTGTCACTAATATAAGTCTGTCTCAGAATGAAGCTATTTGAGGTAATACGGTAGTTGAAGTAAGGGATAAATTGTTAAAAGGAATACTGAATGGTTTCATTAGAAAGATAAAACTAAACATCAAACTGACAAAATAGTACAAAGTTCAAATGTCCACATTGTTTCTGACTGTGTCCAACCACCCGAACTCGAACATTTCAACATGCAATAATACTGCAAGTTGTTTTCCAAACATGAATCTGATTTCAATCGGCTGCGTTCCTAATTATCAGAGGTAATCTGTGGATATGTTGAGTGATGTAAGGAGATAAATATTTCAGGGGGGCCTCGAGGCATTTACACATTCCAGCAATTTAACACTAATCTGTAGTCGTGATTTGCCTTCCTTTCCCCTCAATCAAACGCCTTGGATTTCACACTCACTTTCTCATCTGGGAGATGACACAACAGAGTAATTCACCTTATCTCCGGCCAGGTTCTCAAATCCAATAAACACAGTTCCCCCGTTGCCTTTTGAAGATGGGATTCCCTGTTGAGCACAGCCAGAAATTGGCTTTTGTGCGCCGTGCGAAGGCCTAACAATGGAGTGAACACAAAAGAGGTGTAATTGACAAATTTAGAGGATGGTTGAAGCCGTGGGCATCAAAGGCCGAGCATCTACTGATCACACCCCTTACAAACAATCTCCCACCATCTTTTCCCACATTAACGGCGCATTTTTCTGCTTACCCAGTCGCCCTTTGTTGTAGTCGACACACAACGCTGGAAAAGACACATTCACGCGACGAACCAACAATAGACAGAATGGAGTTTGGTTCAGTAACAGGTGCTTCTGTCTTTACCACCCCCCCCCATCCCTCCCTTCACCTCGGCCGTCCACCCGGCATCCACCCGCCACCAGCGCCATTACCGCGATCAAGCCCAAGGTGAAACCCTGATAATTGGTCATATGGGATGGGGGCTGAGTTTTTCCTCTGGCAAAGCTACTTGGTGTGTCACCGAGCGGGCCAATGATGAAGCCTCTGCCATCTGCCCTGCTTTTCCACTCTTCAGCATGTTTCTACGGAGATTATCATCACCTCTAATTTGTGACATACTATTTTAGTGTCTGCGTGTAGTGTCACTCTTCAAATCACAAATCACTCAATGATTGCATCGCAGCTTTTAGTACCGCCAATCGCTCAGGTGATTTATGTATGATCGGAAATGAATGTTGTTTCTTTGATTTATATAAGGGTAATTGTAAGCCTCACTTCTTTTTTTTTTTTATTATTCCCGACTCTGTTTGCTTGTTTAGTGCTCCTCCCAGGTTTCTCCCTGCCATGTTTTGTTGGTTGAGTTATGGGGTTCAACAGGCTACCATATGGACAGTAAATGTGGTTTCTGTCACCGCAAAACTCTTTTACACTTTACTAGCGCTTTGCTTTCTTAATCATGAGTGCCATTATCATTATCGTTGATGTAGCATTTTGTTTTGGTCGTTAGACTCAGGGCTTTGCATGATTAAAAATAAAATATATGGCACGGTGCAATCTGCGGCGTCTGTTGTGCCTGCCGAACCAGCAGTTCTGCCTGCATTGTTATTGCTCTCATCAAACCCTACAAATGTATATTTCAGACATTATGCCTCCACTGCAGGATCGCAAAGTCACATGGCAGTTTTATCATCCTGTTGGTGAAGTCGCATATGAATATTTTATATTTCTAAAGCCAACAGTATTTGTTGCACTTTAGACGGCCTAAGACAAAGTTTGGGTGTGCAGCTGTACGCCCAGCAGGATGCCGGAGTACTGCACTGCAGTCATGTCTCACCTGTATCCAGTTTGTTACCTCTGCCAAGGAGGTATGTGTCCGTCTGTTCGCAGCATTATGGAAAAACTTTTTGAACACATCTCAAGGATCTTTGTTTTTAGATAGAGCGTGTTATCAAAGAAAGAAATAACGAAATTTTGGGCAAGAGTAGGGACCTTGTCCAAACAAAATCCCTGACAATCCCAAATACTTTGACAACGATGAAGGACACAGTAACTGAAAACAATGAATAGTTTTGGGTCTTTCAAAGGGTTTTCCTAAAAATCTGCTGATGTCTACAATCTAAGACAATTTGGTGGAGATCAGGGGTCATGAAAACACATCTAATCGAGGTCTCGAAATCATTTCCTGAAGTTGAAGCATGTGAATTAATCGGACTTCAGCATCGATTGGAGTGACGTGGAGATGACAAGTCGACATCTGCTTCAGGCACCAGGGAGGAGATAAGGAGAAACGCTGGGTTTGTCTGTTACTGCAATAACTGACTCAGAGTGAAAGTTATTCAGAGTTTGTCTTAACAAACTTCTCTTTCTGGAAGTGACCCCAGACGTGGATTATGCCTTGGCGGAGGTTTGTGCGCACTGACTGCTTTATATTTATTGCACCAAACCTGTCGTCTCTCCTCCTACGCTCCCTCCCCTGCACAGAGAGTCTGCACAAACCTCGGCAACGACCAAATTAAAATATCAAACTCAAACAGAGCGCCCACGGTGACAGGATTATGGCACAAAATGGCGACTCGTGGATAAAGGAAATGAACACAGGAAGTAGGACATGGAAGAAAACCACCCATTCTCTTGGTAGAAGTGTTTTATTAAGAAGTAATAAACACAGCAGCCTCTCTCGCAGTGCCTCACTGTCTTCAATCCACTGTCAACGCTGTTACCACACATTTAAATATAAACCTGTAAAACACGGCAACATTTTTTACACCTTATTAGTTAATTGGTGGAGATAGCGTGTCAGCACAGTGTGCGGCAAAATGACTGTCTCTCTAAATAGTGGTGCATTTCACATTTCGTGACAATTATTGACAATAGGAAAAGTTAAGCTGAATTCATAAGGTAGCACTAATGAGGTGTCATCGCCATCTGAGCCACTGTGGAAACAACTTTCATACACAACGGGGGGAACCGACACCTTCGCGTTCGCTCCTCATGAAGCCAGTTAATGGCTCAAGTAGAAAACTCAAAGGAAGTAAAGACAGAGACACTGGAGTGATCGAAGTTCACAATGTCTGCACACTTTGGGCTTTTCTTTAGCATGCAGCACATGCCCCTTAATATTCCTGCGTTTATCAATGGAGACCACTCTCCCCAGAAAGACAAGAGGATATGCAAACGACCCCTGACAGAAGGCATTTGATATGCTAAAGGATCTTGATGAATGGTATTAACTTGGCCAGGTGCTTCCCAGAATACGAATAAAAAGAGATTTGAGGAAACAACAATCTCCTGTAACCGAGAGGAAAGGTGAAAGGAGCCGGGGTGTGCACAGGAATTGTAAAAGGGGCCAAATGAAACGAAGGAAAATCCACAAAAAAGCCATGATATCAGCACTTCATCTCTTAGGAATCTGCACGCTGGAGTCGGGAGTTGCTTCACCTGCATACAAATGTAAAATTACATTTCCCCAGACTACGGCAACATGATCTTACTACACATACACATGTTCCCAAGGATGCTGTTTGGATTCGGATGTTGGGGGAATTAATAAGATGACTGGATCTAGGACAGACTGAATTTGTTTTCAATGTAAACTAATGTATACTGAAAAGTTAGCCTGGCTATTATTGTGTTTCCTTTAGTCTTACCAGAAATTGGTTGCACTTTCTGATCTCAGATGTTGCATGACTCCATGCCCCCACGGGTCCCCGTCAATAGAAAATTACCATCTCACACTTGCTTCTTTTGTCTGATTTAAGCGGAGGTTGGACAGCCGGGGCGATTGATCCGGGCATATATCAATAGCACAACCTCGAGATACTCAGCACTTTTCGGATGGAGGCTGCATTTCCGTTTTAATGTGTGGGCTTGAAAGCCGAGAGGGGAGGCATTTTGTTCCAGCACTGGCACATTCACATCCCTCCACCACCGGCAGCACTCTTTTTTAGTCATGCATGAAAACATGTATCAGTTTTACATCCATGCCTTAAGAGACAATGCACTTTTTGCTGTCTCTGCAATAGTGGGAAATTTTGATCTGGAGATCAATCTCTTCCTCCTCGCTGATCCAGGTGGGTTGGTGAGACCGCACAATGTCCTTTGCAATGCAATCCATGTAGGAACATATGTTAATGCCACATAAAGTCTGTCAATGGGAAAGCGAGGAATTGATTAGTAGGACCAAAAGAGCTGTATTAAGGATTGAAAATGATCCATGAAGATGTAAATAAGTAAGGCATGAAGACAGGATGGAAAAATAGCTGCGAGAAGGTCTTTCATCTACCTGCATTGTGATAACATACTTAATATTCCTCAGTGCACGGCAAAGGAAGAATGTGAAGTGGTGAATATAAATTTTATGAAAAATACTATTTAATGGAAGAATCTATTATTGATGATGTGCCATGCTGTGCTAAATATTCTCGGCTACACACCTACTGTATCTATAAAGCAGATCCGGTGTAGTTATCCTTGAGTGTTATGATAAAGTTGAAGGGCCCCAGCTGTGGCCACGAGCCCCAGGTGATTTTTTTTTTGTGCCTCTAACAGTGGCATGAACAGCCACCTGTACACCTACCTGAAGCCTCAGGCTAGGGGTCCACTTCAGGGATCTGATGCACCACCGGGGGGGTCACGGATCACAGAATCCGTGTTTTCTTTCCGGCCTGCTGGTGGTTAAGATAGTAAAGCCAGCTCAGCTCCGGCAGTGGCATTGTAGCCACGAGGGGGTTGCCCCCCTCATGTGCTTTGGGAGCCAGTAGCCTCGTTAATTCCACCACCCACTGAGGTGAGTCTGTACCATTACAGCCAGGGATGCGGGTCTCTTTAAATGTCATATCTTTATTTATACATTCTGACTTATAGACCACACTTTATGAGGCTGAACAGCTTGTTTTAAAATAAATTACTCAGAGATGGGGGGAAAAAAATATCTGAGCTGTAGCATTTTGAAAGAATATATCATTTTGTAGCTTTGAAAAGAGTCATGAGGTCCCAGAACTAAGCAAGAAACACCTCCTGCCTTCACTTGCTGTGTGCCATGTCTTGCCCCCTTTTTAAGACCACAGACAGCAGCCTTGTTACATCAGTAACCAGAGGAGATGTCTGGATTTTTATTTTTTTTTCACCTCCAGTAAAAAAGATCCTTTGAAATAATCTAAACCAAACCCGCCCACACAGACACAAAAAAATCAACTGGAACATTTCAACTTTTTAAAAGACAAACAATCGGCACAATTGGCTTATTATATATGTACAATTGAAATGATTGATGCAATTAGAAATAATATAATTAAACAAATATAACTTGTAATTTGGCATATATGCACAAAAATCAAGTGTAAATGAACACCCAGTTTCCTTAACCACTCCGCCAACAGTGCACATGGACACATTTGCATCGGTAGCACACACACACACACACGCACACGAGGATGCACACACTTACTTTCCTCAAGGGCACGAACAATAGCCCACAAGAGAGAAGGGTGTGAGGAGCGCTGTGGCATATTGCTGGGACTAATTTACCAGCGGCGAGGGGAAGTGCTGAGTGGACACAGCTCGGCGGCTGATTCGGGGCCAGGGCTGGGGCCCCTTGGCGACAGACAGACACCGCCAAGGAGCTGAGGCAGCGGAAAAAAGTCTACCACACACACACACACACACACACAAACAGCAAAACACACATTCACACATGCCCCTCTTTTCCCTTCACACTCTTGTCTTTCACTTTCTTATCAAGGGAAGGCGGGTGCACGTCAAGGATATGCCACCCTCGGGTGCCAGCTGCAGCTCCTGTCGATGCGTGTACTTTTCTTTTCTTTCTTTTTTTGTGTGTGTTGTTGTTGTTGCTCTTGTTGTTCTTCTTTTTTTTTTTTTTCTTTTTTGGCATCTGTCGCCTTGCTCCTTGTGCATGTCCATGCTGTGTCCCCCCTCAATGACAAGGGCATCCCATAGCGCCAGATGGACCTCCCACCTAGCCAACCTATACTCCCTTCATAAAAGTTGATCTTGTCACAGTTTTGAAAAGCAAATGGCATTTCCCCCCCAACACCACTACACAAACACATGCTGGTCATGCTGTGAATATTCATGGTACCTGCTTCCTGAGCGCATTTACATTATTAAATCCTCCAAATTTAAGTATGGACTTCAATATATAAATATCATGTGTACCTTTCTACATTTTGGGAATAATTAAACTTAACTAAATCTATGGACTTTAAATGCTACATAGACAGAGCATCACCACTGACTGATGATGCAATTAACAGTTATTTTGTCAATCTATGAAATATGTTCTACAGGAAGTGAACAGTCACTTCCTGTAGACATATAACATCATGATTTGTGGGGTATTCTTAGCAGGAAGTGGTCACCACCACCTAGTTTCTAAAGAAAGATGCTCAAGGAGGACGAAGACTAGTCTGTGGGTCCGTCCCAGAAGACTTAGGACACTACTTGAGAGGCAATGAAGAGGACAGGACTGAGTCTTCAGGTTAATCAGAAACCAGGAGGGTGTATCGGTGAGGATACAGATGAGGAGATATATCTTTATTTCTGCTCTGCACCAGTACTATTTATCTTAATGCAGAAACAAACCAACAACATAAGGCACTGATACAGAGGTCTGAAGTAAATAAATAATAATTAAAGGAAACAAGGACTTCTGTGTTTTCATAACTTCAAATGTTGCTGGATCAGGTAACTGTCACAAACTAACACAAAAAAGCTGATGCTCAGCTCCCTGACTTGACCACACCTCTTCACATACAATTAACGAGCTGGATCCCGTGTCGAAGCAGCAGGAGCATGATCATGATCTTAATACCAGCAATGATTGAAAGACCACACAGAAAATGACAGCATTCAGTGTATCAGGCCTCCTCTGCACTGAGAACATGAAATCAGCACCATGGACAGCGACAGTAGCTAGACTTCATACCAAGTCAACACAAGTATATGGATAAAGGAGGATGTCAGTGTTTCAGTATGTAAGACAAATGGGGCATTGAAAGCTTTAATAATGATACTCATATGTGCAGCATGAAAAGTTACTAACTACTAGGTGTGTATTTTTTGAAGTAGTATTTGTTTTGGAACCTCAGTTCCCATGATTTCTGGTGTTTTGGGAGATTGAGTTCTCTTGAATAAGCATTTGTTATCATTACCTTTAAAGCACTAGACTATTTTAATACTGCACAATATTTGAAAAGATGCTGAATCTCAGGCATGTTTTGGACTCAGTGAATCAGTCAGTCATTTTCTATACCTGCTTCTCCACACTTGGGTCACAGGGGTCTGCTGGAGCCTATCCCAGCTGTCATCGAGCAGGAGGCAGGGTACACCCTGGACAGGTTGCCAGCCTATCACAGGGCTAACACAGAGACAAACAACCACTCACACTCCCACTCACACCTATGGTCGATTTAGTTTGATCAATTCACCTAACAAGCATGGACTGTGGGAGGAAACCCACGCGTGCACAGGGAGAACATGCAAACTCCACACAAAGGCCTGAGCCGAGATTCGAACCCTGAACCTTCTTGCTGTGAGGCATAAGTGCTAACCATTGCACCACCATGCCGCCCTCAGTGAATCATACTTGCTTTATTTAAAATAGAAATATAATGAAGCATGGCCATCAGGAGGAGTAATAATGATCTTGAAAGGGCCTTGTTCCACTTCTTTGTCTCGGCACCTTTGTGTGAACCTGGTTTTCTCCTCACTGCTCCCCACACTGCACATGCTGCACTTTTGCTCAAGGCACAGCGAGAAGAGCGGCTCGGCGCTCAGGATCCGAACTGCTGCGTAGTAATAACAAAATACTGTAACGGGCCGCACATCAAAATAAACTGCGTGAAATGGCACGAACAACAAAACACTCTTTTCAGGAGGTAGGAGTACAAGAATGATGTGAAAAACACATTTGCTGTGGAGCATGAGAAACAGCTTTACATTGATATTTGATAAGTATGTAATTCCTCAGAACACAGGATGTGCAGATGTAGTCGTTATACTGAATAAATATGAAATGAATGTAACTTTAAAAAGACATCTACAGCCTTTTCTCTCTGACTCACTGTCAACCCTGAAGACAAGCTGTTAGAAACCTGATAAAAATGATGACAACAAATACTAGTGGAGTGGAAGTAGGGGAACTAAATCCCCCACTTGTATGTGACAAAGACCTTGTTTCTCCATTTTATTTGGAGGCAGCTGTCAGGACTCCTCATTTTGCTGTTTGTCACACATCAAACAAAAGAAAAAGGTCCAATGAGGTCCTTGCTGAAAGCGAATAGTGAGAATTACACTGATGACCGGCTGTCACTGTTGCTCTAATTCACACAGATGATGATACTTGGCTTGTTTAGGTTTCAAAACTCATTTGTCAAAAGTGCAGCAGTGACTCAGCAAAAACTGAAATGTTTGTTGATCGTCAGGTAACACTTGGCTGAAGATATGGCAGGTTTCAGCACATTAGCGCATCATTGTGTTGGTCCATTTGTT
Organism: Pseudochromis fuscus; assembly: GCA_900323345.1. Lineage (NCBI taxonomy): Eukaryota > Metazoa > Chordata > Actinopteri > Pseudochromidae > Pseudochromis > Pseudochromis fuscus. Next base: position 28,474 of record OOFC01007665.1, read on the forward strand.
ATGCCATCGACTCTCTTTAAGTGCCTACTTATGGCTTAACAGTGATGAAACATTTTCTTGGTCTCGTGTCAGCTTGACTGTCTTTATCGTCTCAGTGTGGCGTCGTACTCCACGCTGCGCTTCCAGTAGCAGCCGATCGTTGACCACCGAGACCTTGCATACCAATCAGCTGTTTGATCCGCGACGGCACATGTTGCTTTTTTGCAGGGGTGGGGTGGGGGCATTTTAATAACATAAATCCACTTATTATGTGAAAATTCACTCCTGCTGTGCACCAGTGTTTGTTGAATTGGAGGAAGCAGATCCTGCTGTCACTGGGATGATAAACTACAGAAAATCATAAAAGAAGCTGTAGTGGAAGATTAGAGCTAAATGCAGCATTAATTAGTTATGAAAGAGATAGTTTCAGGTCAGAATGTTCTGTACGTTTTGCCAGCAGGAGTCTGGGGGATTTTTTTTTTATTTTTTGCCTCAGCAGGGAACGTGGTATAGATCCCAGCAATATGAGGAATATGGAAAATGGGTGCCAGGGGCCTGCCGCGAGCAGTGCTGGTCCGGAGGCAGTCAGCAGCCCCTTCCTTCAGGAGCTCGTGGGACATTTCTGATCTCTGCCTCCAACCTTGAACCTTCAGCTTGTACCAACCTGTAAATGGCTCTCCAGGGCGATGTATGCAGAGTTTTTTCTGTTTTGTTTTTTTTCTTGAGTGGACCTCGTTGGGCTACTCAAAATCTAGCTGTTGGATACACCAGCGGTCCCCAACCTTTTTTGCACCACGGACCGGTTTAATGTCGGCATTATTTTCACAGACCGGCCTTCAAGGTGTGGCAGATAAATACAGTGAAAATAATATAACACGACCGGCATAAAAAGTTCTCCTCTAACCCTTTGCAAAGAAGCTCTCCAAAGACGTTTGTATTTTATTCATG
>OOFC01007669.1:0-15472 GCA_900323345.1 Pseudochromis fuscus
CGGAGCCCGCCGAGGGTCCCCATCCCCATAGTCGGACGGTGATCTGGGCATGCCGCCGTCCGTCGGGGCATACTGTGAGTGGTCGCCCCCCTCCCTTTGGTCGTATTTTTGGTTTGGATCCCTGGATGCAGATGGGCTTCGTTTCCTGGAGGTCAAAGAGAGGGAAATAAAAAAAAATCACCACTGGATGTTTTCAGATTCTTAAAATATAAACAGATTTTCAAGGTTTATTTGCGATAAAAACCACAAGCTGATGTTTGTGTGCATGCTGTTAATCCTCATGAGAAGTAGAACAATAACGCTTTTCCACAAATCTTCTTTGCTCCTCTGCTGAGGCTGAAACCTTTAGTCTGCAGCCTATAGCTTCACTTTACTTTGCCTGTCAAAACCTGATGAAAGTCTGCACTGTCTCTGTCACACACAGACACAGCAAGAGGGAGAAAAATGAGCGTGAACAGCAGGATGCAGCACCACTCCCTCCTCTCACTGCCAGTGCAACACACCGTAAACGCTCTATAGCATGGCTCGGTAATGCTCTCTTTATGGCACATTTTGCACGCAACCAGGTCGTATTATTAGATTTTGCTGAAAATACTTGAATGCAAACTGACTCCTGAAGCTGGCTCAACTAAACAGTATCAGATGTAATGCAAAAAATTGAAAAAGATGCATTTAAAATCCTGTTTGATGAATTAATTTACAAAGTTTAAACAGACCGTGACATATCTAATATTTGACTCTTCTAGGCCATTTTTCATTTTTATTCTGATAGCATCTGATTACTTGTTGATATAGGCGCTTAAATAAATTATAAACAACAGGATGGAACAAGATTAACAATACAAGCAGCCCGGATATGACCTGATTGTATTTTCAAATTAATCGTGGGAGTGTGTATGTGTTTGTGTGTGTGTGTGTGTGTGTGTACAGGGGGAGGGAGATGAAGAATAAAACCGTGTACTGTGAGTAGTGTGCTGATAAATGATTCAGAGATTCACTGATTGTATTTGTGTGCACAGTGAACATGAATGGATGGTGAGAGACAACAACAACACGTCTAGATTGTGTTTTTATTTACCTCAAAATCGTCCAATTAAAATGCCCAATGACACACAAATACACAAACTGCAGCCATTAACACTAATATCGTTAAACTTTATTCACTTCATCTTGGTTTCAAGCACTGTCCGAAATTATGTGTGTTCATAAAATACAATAGAATAAAAGTAATAATGTTGAAATGAAGCTATAATGGTTATTTTCCAGTATAGTTCCAGTCAGGAGCCTCATATTTCTAAAATTAGCTGTCAATCATTTTATCATTGTCTGGTTGTCAGAAAGGAAACCAGCCAGGAAGTGGATGAAAAGCCTGGAGGAGGCTAACTGTGCGTTAATGCATTTATTCTTTTGTTCAGAATTAATTATTCATAAGCCACTTTTCTCCTACATTTCTCCCACTTTTCCTCCAAAGTAATAATGACATTTTGGTGAGGAAAAAGCTCTGTGAAGCATCCCCTTAATTTTGTACGTGACAACTTTCCATAAATTTCAAAGGGCTTCATAAATCACCGCTGCCAGCCCTGCTCACTGGCCAAGGTAAGGACTCCTCGCGTGTGATTGGCCAATTCACTGAAGAGGACAGAGGAGGCTTGGCCCCCGCCTATTGGATCACAGACCATTCAGGTCAGTCTGAGCATAATGGACGTGTGGTACAATAGATACGAGCACTGTGGTGAGGCACGTGTGAGCAAAGATGCTTTTTGTGTTGAATTTCTATGTTGAACACTGAATAATCTGACTAAAGTGAAGTGCCAGCTCTGGGGAGAGACAGAATGATGAATGAGCACTGTGTACAGTTCATGAACTGCTGTACAGTTAAAATATGGGCTGTTAGAGAGGGGCAGAAGTTGAGCAATAGTGTAGCACAAAATGTGCTTTCCAGCAACACTGCAACATAAAAGCAAGTTTTTACTTAATAGTAACAGGGACAGAATAACGTATCAAAAAGACTGAGTTGAGAGCAGCAGGATTATTACACATCTGTTACATTCAATAGACAAACACAAGCAGGAGTTCAACAGTATCTTAGCTCACAACACTGTTTTATATATTTATATTTTAATTAGGGCTACAACGATTATTCAACATAATCGATTACGTCGATTATAAAAATTCATCGACGCGGAAATTCAAGAGTCGATGCGTCGTATTATTGTTTTTGTTATAGGTAAAGTCAAATACCAGCCGGGAAAAAGTCATCTGTACTTGTAGTTCCCCACAGGAAGCGGTGGGGGCAGTATCGCTCCCACTGTTTACGGTATTGACAGAAAGGGACAGGAAGAAGAAGAAGCGGAAGCACGACAGCGACAGGCGGCAGAACCAACCAATAAAGAGGGAAGATGCAAAACAGCACGGCTTTCGGATTTGTACGTTTTTTTTAAAGAAGGCTAAATAGTACGTTGACCCTCTCCATGGGAAATGTGAGTACACAAAAACCAAACAGACAGTCGACCGTCACAAAGTAGTCTTCACTGAAGCACTTCCTGTTTAAAATACCACATTAACGGGAAGCATATGTTAGTCGGGGATTCTGCTAGCACTTAAGCTAACCCGTCGCCCAGCTTGCGACAAACCACACTTGTGCAAATTTTTATTGTTTGACAGCGCTATTTATTACTGCACCTTAACAAGCATTTCTTATCCAATTATTTAATTAGTCGATGGAAAAATCTATAGATTATTTGATGACTAAAATAATCGTTAGCCGCAGCCCTTATTTTAATATCATCATTGAATCAAATTACTTGAACTATTGAGAATTAACACCTGCTGCTGGGACTTCATCCACCAATCAAAAGCAGTTAATGCATCTTTATTAACTCTTCACTTCAAAGAAAAAAAATCCTGATTGACTAAACAGTACATAAATTAATATATAGATTATACTATTTGACAATATAAATACTTGTTACAAGAAATAATAAGGAACTATGTTTTAGGGAGGATGAAACAGCTGAATGCCACGTTTACCGTATTAAATACATTAACAGCAAACTGGAGATAAAAGAAGTGACGGTGTCGACCACGAGCCGCTCGGCTGATGAGTGATTTCTCGCAAATGGAGCACAGAGCGCCGCAGCAATCATAGCACCCGCAGATGAAGTGGAAACACAACAAGACTCTAATGGATGTGCACTTTAACGAACACGCCCTTTTTCAAAAGAAAGACCCGGAGAAAAGACAAAAGGCCATTTTCATCTGTGTGATGCAGCCGGCTCGCACAAGTGACTGCTCCTTTCTGTTTCACATCAAAACAACTGCCTCCTATCACCTTAGCATCCCGACGCACTACTGATTCAGACAAAGCCGGAGAAAAACACATGAGGGCTGCTGCATTATTCATGAGATGCTCCTGGACACTAACTGAGCGGCGCTTCATTCACAAATTCAAAGTGAAGCGGCAGCAGAAATTATATTCTGGAGAAGGAGACGGGCGGTGTGACTTGGAGTGGGAGGGAGGGGGGAGTGTGTGATGGGCATGAGAAATATCTCTTTATACTGACTCCATGATCGTGGAGGTGTGTGTGTGGGTAATGAGTGCTTCACTTTGGCTCTCAGGATGTCCTCAGGGCCTTCGGGCTAATGTCCTCTCTGGGATGTTGTCTTGAAAAGCAGAACTTACACATGCACATAGTAGATGCACATAGCAACTACAAGAGACATTAACAAACCGCCCTTTGACAAGCTCTAACTCATCTTGACGCGAGTATCACATTTCCCTGCTCCCGTTTAGCCTTGTACGTCCTCCTTGTCCAAACAGAGGAACGTCTATGGCAGCTAACAAGCAAGCTAGCAACCCCGCTGCACTCCATCAGCATCCGCATCATGATGCTGATGCCGTCTGCGCCGAACCGCGCTTCCATATACACAACAGAGTGGTGGCGCAGCAGTAAATTTTGCACCGTGCAATGTTCCCCCATTGCTCCAGCTGCCACTGCTACTGTAATAGCCTCTCTGCATACACCTCTGAGCTCTCCACAGCTCTGCCATGACACACTCGGCTGATCTTAGATTTGCATCCCATCCTCAGTGACACAGAGGGAGATGTATATATAAAAAAAGGAGATACAAAATGTGGAAAGAGAAAGGAGGAGACACCACCGAATGTGAATTAAAAGAAACATGAGAAAATAAAGAGGAGTAGATGCCAGTTAACTGTGGCCTGTAGCTAAACATGCAGCTGGTGTGCGTGGTGCATTCAGCCTCATGTTTGTCAGGCTCAAGCATGAAGAGGCAGGATTGGACACCATGGGATTATGATGCCAGCGACGCTGCACAGAAGCCCGGCTGCTGCAATGATTGAGTCACGAACCGTACAGCAACATACTCCCTCCATCGCATCCCCTTATATAGTGCACGACTCGCGTGTGATGTCACCGCAGACATGGCACCGTGCCGCAGAGCAGGCAGCGTGGTGTGCTGCAGATCGACAAGCAGTGAATCAAGCTAACAGGCCAACAATAGGGAGGCATGTTCACTGTCTGCACGGTACGTTATGGGAAATACAGGCCAGCGCCGCTATGCATTCCTGCTGTGGGAATAACAGCAGCCCTGTTGTCCTACTCTGAGCTAACTATAGAAAACCTCTGGTGGAGCCGTGTAGCCTTCACTTACACACAAGGACAGAGATGACAGTGAGTTTCAATTCAGGGCAGGTGATAGCGGCTCCCAAACATGGCGTGCATCTAAGAAAGTGTTTTTTGGGGTCTGATGATTATGATTGTGATATTTTTTTTACTCTCAGCACAACCTTATACACCTCCAGTGCTCTGGAGGTAATTCCAGTTATAATCATCTTTTTCAAGTACGCCGTCCTTATCAAAAGCAGCATAATGTATCAAATCCATGGCTCACAAAAATCATGGGATTACACTATGGCCCTGAAAGATTAAAAAGTGCGACCCAAAAAGATTAGAAGTGACCCAGCATGCTCGCCACGATAAAACCTTTGTATGATGTCGTGTTCTGCAACACATCACCAAAAAAAAAACCAATTGTGGTGTAATGATGAGGAGCAGGTCTGTCCACCCCCCAGCTCTGCCTCATCACATGTGTTTCCTGCTCTGACCTACAGACGGGGATCTGGTCTGAAACCTGCACAGCCCACTTCCCAGGATGCACAGGGACCAGATCGTGTGTCACCCTCTCAGTACAGGTGTGTGTACACATGTGTGTTCTCGATACTCGGTGTGATGAAAGCACCGGGATCAAGCAGGAAGCCACGGCCATAAATCATTAACATCTGATGGGGGTTCAGGATAAAATCTGCAACACAGAGGCGAGTGATCACATTACTACATAGCGGGAACATTTCATTCGTTAAACTCCAAAGCACACAAACACAGCCAGTGATCTTAATTCTGTCCGAGTGATGCACAATGTGGGCTAAAGTGATAATCAATCATTTGCTCAATACTGGGATCGTGATTCTTTTTCATATTGTTAAAAACTGCTTTTATCATCATATTTCATTAAACTACATAAGAAATAATTCAAAATATAGACAGTGCTGCCACATACTAGAGACAAAATGCAGTTAAATTACAACTGCTGGTTGTTTGTGTTGTGTAGTCCAAAGGTTTTCATGCATCACGACCAAGGCAAAACACTGATTGTGATAATAAGAATTATTTTGCGCCTTTACATCCCTCCTCACCTCCTCTAACAGCTGCTTTAATGACAGAAATACACGATGAAGTACTTTTACCAGCTAGGAGAATCAACAAAATGCACAAAACGCCTTTTCCTCCCTGATTTCCGCAGCGGTTTGGACGACGTGGACCGTCCTCCCCACATCCATTTGCCTGGGGGTTATGTTGATATTCCATTTAAAACCAAAGAAATGCCACAAGCACAAGGATCAATAATTCAGAGTCAATGAGGAAGCTTTCAAGTGAGTGATGAACCCTTCACAAATGTTGCTGGTTTCATGCTCTCAGCTGCATGTGCAGGCACCTACACGCATGTACACACTGACACACACTCACTGCCTCACCGCAGTGCCCTCGAGCAGCACTTTACAGATATTAGCTTGAACTTTAACCTCTGAGAAACTTTAAAAATTCACATGCCATGATCAGGCTGTAGCTACATGCTAATATATTATGGAAAGAAAAAACAAAAATGGAATATGACACTAGATTAAAAGTTACTTTGTATCTATATAAATTGCAAGATTGCCAAAACGCACATTTTAAAAACAGCATTTTCACACAATCTACATCCAAACTGCTTATGACTGTAAATCCTGAGATATAACCAGCCTTACTGAAAGTAACTGTCGAATCCTGGGATGTAGCTCGTGTCAAATCTCTGCCTGGCTGCTCCACGCAAACACATTCTGTGCACAATCCGTCCACAAAAGCCGCCCAGTCCGTTCCAAACCACCTCGTACCAGCGCTGGCCCGCAGCCCGTGACCAGGCCGCTGTTGTTTTTTTTGTTTTTTTCCCAGTCCTCTCTCCTCCAGCACAGAAAAATATCCTTGTTGTATTTCTAGGTGGCTATGGATGATCTGCAGGCAGCAGCGGATTTAGTCCTGCAGCAGCGCTTTTCGAACTGAGTGTGTGACACCAGCTCTGTCTGCTCGGGTTCTGCTGCCGCTGGAGAAACATGTTAAATAAGAAAGCCAAAAGCAATCAAGGTGAAAATGCAACGCTGCCCCCGTGGGGATGGTGCCACCTCCACTATAATGGAGAGAAGTCAAATGAGAACAAATGAGTGGCGCCGCGTTGCAGAGCTCTCCTCTTAGAAGAAATCTGGTCCACTAATGACAACAATACCACCTGAAACTGTCTCTATTGGAAAGAGATAAGCAGAAGAAAAAAAAAAAACAAGCTGAATGTGCGCAACTCAACTGAGAGCCATCAGAGAAGAAGAGACAAGAAGAGGAAAAACACCTCTAATGGTCCATTTAGAGATGCAGCATCACTCTCTTTTCCGAGCCGGGCGCTGTGAATCTGGGACGCCCCTGGAAGTGAAAGAAACGCATCCAATCCCCCTGCTACCGAGTACAATCAAACCAGTTTAAAATCCTGAGGCGGAGGAATTTCTAACATCCAAAGGAGAGAGTGGCATGAGCGTGACCCGCTTTGTCTCTGACGGTCTGCTGCGTCCAGAGCAAGCTGCCACTCTGCTGGATGTGGCGAGGTGGCACAGTTTATGGCCCCGCTGCAAAGGCTTCTGGGGGCCTGAAAGCGAGCCGACTTTGGGGTTTAACGGCGTCGTCATGTGATCTCTACAACTGGCTGGAGGTCGAGCAGCGACCCTGCCCAACCCACCGGCCGCTCAGTCCTCCGCCGAGGAAAGGATTACAGTCCTTGGTTGATTACTAGCTGACATCTATCACCAATCACAAGCAGATGAGGAGGTTTTACCTAATCTCATTCAGGCTGAGTTCTTATGATCCTTAAACTGAACAAATTACATGCTTTATGTATTTTTATTTTTTTATCCATGGGGTGGATTTTCAGGCATCAAATCAAATACAGAGGGATGGATAAATACAGAGTGGGGCAGAGAGGGAGACAGAAAGAGAGATTTATAAGATAAGTCCACTCGGTGCATGTGTGTGGGCGGGTGTATTATGACTGACTGTATCTGCGTGTTGTTAAAAATCACTCCTCCTGCTTCAGTCTCCTCACTCTGCTGCCACAACACTGTTCACATCTGTCACCGTGCTCCTCCATTCAGCGCCCCTCACCTCCGCCCTCCCGGCAGCCGCGGGGTTTGGAGTTGGGGCCCGAAGATACGCTACTATGTGCTGTTTGTGATGGCGGTGGTGACAGCTGAGTGACAGGAGTGTGGGATCAGGGAGGGCAGGTGGGAGATGGGTTGTTGACACAGCGTTTCCCACGACAGCTTGAAGTAGAGGTGGGGGGGGGGGATGGTGGAGGACCAGTGGGGGTTTTATCACCACAGTGTCGGTGAGGAGACCAGGCCACTGTGCTCTCAGTACCTCTGAGTGGAGTGTACATCTGACTGCCACTCTGGGAGACGACTTCAGACCATCAGCTTCACACAGCAGGTCTGAGAAAGCCTCTGAAATGTCCGTCTGTATCTGTGCTTTTTCTTTTTTAATCACAGCAGCGTTTCAAAGACATGATCCTTTTCTTACAGACTCTGCCGTAACAGGACATTTTGTTCCACACAGTGTTTTGAAAATGATACACTGCAAAAGCAAAAGCGTCTGTATGTATTTTACCAGTCGTGCTACAATCAGATAAAATTCTCTGTATCTCAAAAAGTGGGAAAGGACTGCACACAACTGCTTAGTTGTGTCCTGGACTAAAATCTCCCAGAGTGCACTCCTCAAGTCCTCCACTGCAGTTTTCTTCAGTATTTTCTGTCCTGCACATCAGATCTGCTTAGAGGCTCACACTTGATGCTACCGCTGTTCAGGTACATCTGCAGGAAGCTTGTCAGTGATGTAAATGGATCAGGACTGGAAGTGTAAAGCTGGACCAGTTACTTGTAGCAGAGCAGGTACTTGAGGACTGGATTAGAAACTGCTAAGGCAGCGAATATCTCAACAGCTGTCCCCTAAAATCTATTGTTGTAATAAATTCACAGTCAATGAATACGCATCACACTATTTTTTTTAATTATACTGATGTGTGGACAATTTGTGATGCGTGTTGCATTCACTTGTATCCATTTAAAAAGTTGAGTTGTTTCTGTAAAAGTTAAAGTAAGACTTTGTTCCTTTATTCAGAAAACATACAGTAAAATATTTTCAAATCTTCAAGTGATGCAGTTCAATTGACTGTCATTGATTAATCTTATTATAGCATCAGGTCCAGTGCAAACAGGCTCACGAGACATTATTTACAACAAGATTCAAAGAAAAGAAAGTCGACTCCAGTTATTTCATCACATTTATCTGATTCCTGACCAGTGAAACCAGTGAAACCAGTGACTGTATTGTGTTGGTGAAAGGACCAGGATTTGGTGAAGTCCATTCATGTCAGTGTGTTGGTTTCCAGATATCTGCCACTAACTGAACTGTTAAAGCAAGCAGAGATGTTTCCTTTCACCAAGGAGGTTCTGTGTTGGTTTGTCTGATAGAAACATTACAGAAAAACTTATTAATTGATTGATTTATCGGAAGACAGAGACATAGGGTGTTACCTAGGAAACAAATGATTACCGTATTTTCCGTACTATTGAGTGCTCCTGTCTATAAGCCGCTATTGAATTTATTCGAACAGTTTCATGTGGTCCACTCTGACCGGGTCTGACGTGACCAGGCTAAATGTATCGGCGGCACGGAGCTTGCTAGCTTGTAAAAAGCTAACGAGCTTCGTGCTGCTACATGAGCCACACCAGTGTTTAAGTTCAAAGGAAAAAAGTAGCGGCTTATAGTCCGGAAAATACAGTACATTTGGAGCAAAATGAGAGGATGGGATCCTGAAAAATCCCCCTCCGCTATAATGAAACAATGTCTTAACAAGATAGTGCTACTATTTCACCACAAGAGGGCAGACTGCTCAAACTATAGCATCAGTGAGGATGGATTATACCAGAGGTGGAGGGTTGTACTCTGTAATTTTACATCAGGATTGTAATCGAGCAGACGAGTTAGACAATAAAGATGGAGAATGAGAATGATACATTAACACTTTGAACAACTGAGTTGATACTCTAACGCACAATAACAATAATTAATAAAATAACTATTACGACTGTTACACTATTCAGATTTGTGACCTAATGGTGATAAGGCAGTCTCTCAGCATTCAGACACAACAGTTTATAATGGTGCAACAGAACTACTCTAAAGTAAAAATAAGAACTGATTACTGTACAGAATACTGCCACTGCAAATGTTTAGGCTGCTTCTTCATCATTCAACTAAAGTGATGAATTAAGTGAGTGAATGATAATCCCTGCACACACAGCACACGTTCATTCACAGGGGCCCACGGCGGCCGCCCCCTCGCTCCACCTCCCTGCTGTGTGGAAAGTTTTGGACGGAGAGCAGCCCCACATGCATCAGTCGAGCTGACAGGGTCTGCGGATGCTGTGTGTTCACTAATTGGCTCCAACAACAACAGACTCATCCTCCTGTCTGCACACAGAGCGAGCGGTGCCTTGCGTGTTCATGCTATGTTTACACTCTGTATGGTTAATATATCATCCGCACTGCACCGCCTGTAAGGTCTCCTTTTTAAGAAGAGGCACTGGTAGCGCTCTATGTAGGCCAAGCCCCAGCAGAATATGCCATTAAGATTAGCTACAAGTCAGGACTGTTACAGCGCTGCTTGCTTCTCCCCTCCCTACAGAGAGAGGTTAGAGGAGCAGAGCATGTGTACATTTTTTTTTTTTTTTTATCATACTGCCAAGACCAGTGAGCATAAAAAAATGCCCATCACAGCTGGAATTTAATAAAGCAATCACCTATGTGGAGCAGAGGAAACAGGAAGACAGTTCGCTGGGGCAGTACAACAGCAGTGGCTGTAATTACTGAATCCAGCTTGAGTTGAACAGAGATACAACAACACGGAGAAGTGTTGAAGGGCGGGTGGGATGTGAGGCGGGGAGTGGGGGGTCCTCAGGAGAGCCTGTGAGTAATCAACACCACAGGACTGGTGCGTAATTAACATTTTTTACCAAGTATTTGAGCCTATGAGAAGATACATGCGATTGGCGTTCATCTGTGACCAGACCATACTGCGACATCACCGCATGAAAGGCACCATCCTCCCATCCGCTCCTTCTAAGGAAACCACAGAGCAGCCGGTGTGTGACAACATCTGGGAAGCAAGAAGTGGCTTTTGACTTGCTCATAAGTAAGTGGCAGCTTCACGTCTTTGAAGTTTGTTGGGCTCTTAGCAAAGGACATGTCGAGCTGCAGAGCTGCAGCACAGGAGAAAATAACACAAGTTTAAATAATAACTAGAAATGGATGAATCCTCTTTAGCTGCTTCAGGTTTGGGGTCCTGGTGTTGTGCATGCTGCCACACTGTCATGGCTTACTGGGACAACTGAATCAGACTGAACCATTCACATGGATGTTTGGTAAAGCAAAAAATAAATAATCATTTACGTTTTAAAAGGCAGGGACCGAGATATTTACAACATGTGTTTCAATTGTTCTCTAAAATCTATTCCACCTTGATTCAGAAACATTTGAAAATTCATCCTTCATCCAGGATGAAGTGGTGTTTGGATGTCACCATGTTGGTTTTTTGAAGCCAGAAGTGACCATATTTGGATATTAAAGTAGGAGTGAGGAGGCGGGTCTGATTCTTGAACCTTGAGGTTAGCTTGAGGTAAATGTCCAATGTGTATAAGACTCAACTTCAGCACTGGTCTCACTGGAGAACAGACCTGTCAATCAAACTAGCCACGCCCCTAAATCTTCCTCTTCTTGATACCTAATACCTTCTTAATCATGTTATTTTTTCAGATGGACCAACAGATCACTGAGAAGAAGGATTAACTTTAGCTAATGTCATCAAAATGATTGTGGAAAGTTTTTTGGACCCAGCACCTAGTGGCCGCTGGGAGTATTGCACCATTTTGCAATTATGCATTCGCCTCATTTTTGAGCCTCGGGGGCTTTGTCCATTTCTACATACAGTCTGTGTGAGTCACACTAATAGCTGTGTGTTGGACAGCTGATAATGCGCAGCATCACTGAAGGATGGGGACCAATGAGCAGATTTGCTGCACCTGAAACTACAACCATGTCATGATATGAGGTGAGAAAAAACAAAAGAGATTTCAAGATGTCTCGGTAAAACTGCTCCTGGATCGAGTTAAAAGTAACAGTGAAGCTTCATCCTGCTGCACCTGCACAGGTAAAATGGACGACCACACAGTTTCACACTAACATCCACCACACATGAACACATTACATGGACTTCAGAGCTGAACATGAACATATATATATATATATAGGAGACCCTGCCCCTGTGCTTGCTGTGCGCTGTAGCGTGTTGACTGCTCAGTGCGTGGCACTTATTGTTCATTTTCACAAAGTGCTCTGTGTAGAAAACATATTGAGGTTTGTCAGTGTAGCTCATAACCCGGCACAGTCTATTGTAACCAGACACTCGCTTGTATTTCTGCAATGGGAAGAAAAACGTCTTAAGAGCCACCGTCTCCCCATCTTGTTCTCTCTCTGACACACAAGTAATTGCCCTCACACTCACGGACACACACACACACACACACTTCACACATGCATTTCTTCTTGGTTCTGCTAAGTATGCATTTTTCATTCCAGTGAGCAAGCTGCATTTGAAATCAAAGGCAGTGACGCTGCACGGCTGTCTGGCTACACAGAAAGTAAGGAGGTAATGAAAAAAGCTGAAGGGTGAGTCAGAGGATGCTTTAATAATCCTTGCTGCCCAAAATAACATCTCTGGGGCTGGACGGACCGATGACCCTCTTGGGAAACCGGCAGCAGTCCAGGCTGGTCTGGACTCTTCACGTCTGTCCCTCCATTACCCTCCACCCCCAACCCACACACACACACACACACACACACACACACATATAGGCTCTCTCTCTCTCCCCGTCTCTTTTTTTCTCCCAACTGAGTCTATTACAGTCAACAGATAAGACTGCAGCAGCACGGCACGACGCGGCAGACAGCCAAGCTGTCCCTGTACCAAATATACAACAAGACTAAGCAGAGCGGAGGGGTGTGTGCACTGGAGACTGACACGATGCAGGAAGTGTGATCCAGTCAGTGGGAAGAAGGAGTATGAGGTCTTTTCACAGGTGAGCAATGTTTCTTTGGTTATTGTCCAATCGCTGATGACAAATGGTAATGGGGTCTGGGCTAAATAGCTCTCTGTGCTGGGTTCAAGGTTGGGCCTCCATTGTCCCATATAACACCTTGCCGTGTCTTTTCCCACAGTGTCCTGCCAACAAATGGGACGGTGGGAAATGAGCCCATCATCTAGTATTACAGACGCCATTCTAATATTTCTGCACAAAAACCTCATTCGGCCTTCTTGGATTCCTCCTGATCTAGATTTGTCTTTTTAGACAAGGAAGCTGTGCCTGCTAAAAATTAAACTGTTGTCGCATAAAGACACAGGGTAAGTTAGCAGCCTGCTCTTGTTATACCTGTGTTTTTTAACATTAGCTCATGACTGTGCCTCATGGAGCATCAGATAATCACGGTGAGGGTCCTAACAATCAGTGTCAGCTCATTAATACATCTTGGATTTAACAAATACAATAAAAAACTGTGTAAGTGTAACATGTGACAGGTGATCTCATCTCAGTTAGCTAAGGTTCCACCAATCAGAAAGTCTGACATGGGTTTATTATCAACAATTATTTTGTACAAATAACACCACAATTTTCCTTCAATTTAAAACCCAGTTGTTCCACTTGAACTGGCCTCTCCTGCAGAACCAGTCAACATGCGAGATGAAGTGTGTATTGTACAATCCCATGAGGTAAATAGTATTAAAAATTAAAAAGTACTCAAAAGTGGAAGACAGAAAGCTTCACCCTATAGAAAATCTGAAGCAGCCAATCAGAGAGCTGCTTCAGGTCACCTGCAGTTTATAAAGGAGTTACATGTAGTCATGCAGAACTGAACCAAATCCAAGCTGAAAAGGGTTTTAATAAATGCTCACATATCTACCAGGTGCACAGAATGACTTAACAATTTTTAGTTCATGATAATTTTCCAATATATAATTAATTTATGTGCAACGTGTTCAAGGATATATATATATATATTTGAAATAGGGAACGTGTCACTGGCTGAATGTGGATACAATATGTCCTGAGTGGACTGAAGAGTACAAACAAAAACATAATTTTTTATACTCTAAACAGGACTGATTGAACACTGACAGAACTGCAACTGGAACAAGCTTAAGTATTTCATATGAGTGTTTATACTCTGTGGCAGGTGAAATACTGAATTTTTTGTATTGCAATTACACAATAAAGTGAAAACACAAGAAACACATGAGGGAGCCCACTTGACTGCAGCATTTAGACCTTCTTTGTTCCACTGTAGCACACACACTGCATAATGCTTCAGGCGATCCACAACAGGTCACGTTTACCATCGCAGCAGCTATTTTTAACACATCTTTATAAATTAATAATAATAACAGAATATTGTAGTAAAAAGTGTGTGGGGGAGGGGCACCTTTCACAATATGAGGACTTTCTGCAAAAAGTGAGACTTCATTAATTTAACATCCTTTTGCTCATTTGCATCCTAAGAACATGAAGATTGGAGGTGGCTTGTCACATACAGAGGTCTAAACAGGATGCACTGTGACTGCCAGGGGAAGGAGGGCTGAGCACTCTCCAATTACATCTATAGAGAGGGGAAGCCACTGCAGCTCAGTTCCCTGAATGCATCTCTGTGGCTTGGCCCTGGGAATAATCAAATCAAGATGTATGCTACTTGTAGTACTGTTCACTGGATGTCAGGGTTAACGAACTCTCACATGTACGGACTGGAAGAAAGCTTGCAGCATCATACAAACACTTTACAGAATTAGTCTGTGCATGCAAAGTGAATTAGCTCTACACTTTTTGGAGTCGAGCAACAAACTGAAGTCAACAGCAGCAAAAAGTTTGTTTGAGACGGCAACCGAGACACACAGCCTCGCAGGGTTTGTCCGACAATATGCCAAATTGGGCATAGGAAACTGAGAAGGTGCAGAAAAGCAACATAATGGGAGACATACACAATAGGTTCCACTGGAGCAGCCGCATTAGATAATCTCATTTACTCAATCCTATTCTGGGAACAGTTTGAAAACCATGTTAAAACATTCCCCTCTCGGTTACTGAGTGAGAGTGTGATTCATTTCAGTGCATTTTTCTAATTAATACCATCCCATCTTCCACGTTCGTTACCTCAAAACTCTCCGAAGTTGAATTCAAACACACTGGCTGCTAGAAGGCTCGCCTGGAGGCACACAGGAAGCTGTGCATTATGGGAAGACAGCGCCTCCCGACCTCTTTGCTGAAACACTTTTCTTTTCCGAGATATGTCATTGCACACACACATACTTTTACTTCTACCTTTGTGGGGACACTCGCTGATATAATGCTTTCCATAGCCCCTTGCCCAAACTTTAACCATCACAACTAAATCCCTCACCCTAAGATTAATCTAATTCTAACCCTAAACCTAAAACCAAGTCTTAAAACTGAACAGCCCTTTGAAGAAGTGAGGACCAGCCAAAATGTCCTCACTTTCCAAATATGTCCTCACTCTGTTGGTGAAGAAGTGTGTTCCGGTTCTCACTTTGCAACAAACACACACACACACACACACACACACACACACACACTCATACAGACAGACAGGTGAATGTCAGCCGTCCTTATATAACACACTGTAGAAGGTCAGCGGACACAAACGTCAGCCCACTGAGGCGCAGAGGTGGTTTTGTTTCTGTGTGTGTGTGTGTG
>OOFC01007673.1:3696-17636 GCA_900323345.1 Pseudochromis fuscus
AAATCTGCCTTGAATCTCACTTAGTGCTGACGTTCATTCACCTCCTGCTGTTGTCTTTCACTGTCTCACATTACAGTGAGGGAGGAAGAAGAAGAAGAAGAAGCAGAAGCAGAACAAGAAGAAGAAGAAGAAGAAGAAGAAGAAGAAGAAGAAGAAGAAGCAGCAGCAGCAGCAGGAGAAGCAGCAGAGGAAGAAGCAGAAGAAAAAGAAGCAGGAGAAGCAGCAAGAGGAGAAGCAGGAGAAGCAGAAGCAGGAGAAGCAGAAGCAGCAGGAGGAGAAAAGGCAGGAGGAGGAGGAGGAGATAGAAGAAGTTCAGTAACATCTTTCACCTGATCAGAGGTTTGAAAATGTTCCAGACGATTCTGATGAAGTTTGTTGGATGAACGACATAAAGAGTTTTCAGGTTCTTTTTGTATCTGAAATCAAATAAATCAACACGATCAGTTTGAGGCACAAAGTCTAAAAATAACTTCTTTTTTTCTTCAAGTGACTAAAATCTGACGGAAGCTGCAGAAAATATCTGACTGTAAATTTTGACACTTTTCACTGAAAGAAATGTAAAACATGAAAAAAGTTTGGTCGTGGAGGAGATGACATCGGAGCTTCAGAGCAAGGTGACATACTTCCTGTCGAACTCGCCGTACGCCTCTCGCAGCCACTTCAGCGACGGTTTGTTGCTGCTCCTCAGTCCGTGGTGGAAGTAAACCAGGATGTAGTCGTTCTCCACGTACTGGTCCAATGTGAACTTCAGGTACCTGCAGCAGGAACAACAACGTAAACACAAATAACCTCCAAGTAAACAACAACAATGAACCGTCGTCGTGGCGAGGACGCACTCCAGCAGCCGGCGGTGGTTCAGCTGGTGCGATGGAGGAAGACAACAGCTGCTGAAGACAATCAGCTTCCGGCCGTAGTTGTCGTCACCTGGAGACCAAACGAGAAACAAACCGGCGGATGAATACTCAGGTGATCCGGGCAGAGAAAGTAGATCCCTAACACAGCAGAAAGCTCCACAGACTGATTTCTAATTTCTTCTTGAGAGCAACAGCAGGAGAAAATCAACAGAAAGATCCTTTATGGAAAAACACCAACTTCTCACATGAAGGAGTTTATGAACAAAAGCTTTGAACAAAAAACTGACATGAAAACAAGAAAATAACTCAAGATTGCTTTCAAATGACCAAAAGGTCATGTGTGAAATGTATGTAGAATAAATAAAATACCATAAAATGATCAAACAGTGATGTAAAATAACTAAAAACGACCATAAAATTAAAAAAAAAAGATGGAAAATGAGTAAAACTACCATAAAAAGACTAAAAATGATGTAAAATACCTTAAAAATTGACATAAAATTACCAAAAGGCAACATGAAATAACCAACATGTCACATAAAATCACCACAAACTGATGTAACAAAAGTGGCTTAAAGCAGATATAAAAAAAAAATACAAATCAACCAAAATTTGATTCAAAAACCACTAGAAAAGACACAAACCCAAATTAAACAACTGAAAAATAAATAAATTCAGAAGCAAAACGACCAAAACCAGAAATTAAATTAAATAAACCAAACACAAGGTGACAGAAAACAGAAAAACTTGTCATAAAATCAGAGACAGGAATCAGGAGTTCACCAGAACCTGGTTTAGTCAAGTCCAGATCACTGAGCGAGTCTGGATCAGTGGATCTGACCTGAGACTTGGATGATGCCGTGTCGAGCCACGTCGTAATACGGGTGGGAGGGGTCAGGACTGATGACACCGCTAGGAGGAAGGGACGCGGCGTCCGGGACACAAATCTGCTCTTCATCCTCCTCCTCTTCCTCCCTCTGCAGCTCTGTCAGAGACGAAGGAAAAATTAAAACCAAACCCTCATGTTACTGTCACTGAAATCCAGGATGTGTGAACTCCTCTGGAAACATGTCGTCTGTTTGTTTCATCACGTGAACTCACTTTACATGACTTCAAACTGTTTGGTAAAATACGTTGGTAAAACAACTCAAAACTGCCAAACAGTGAAGTAAAATCACTTAAAACTGACAATAAACTAAGGTGAAAATGACCAACGTGTGACAAAAAAACCAATGTGAATTAGCAAAAACCGATGTAAAAATACCACAAAGTGACATAAAAAATAATAACTAACGTAAACAACAAAAACTGCTATACAACAACAAAGAAAATGACAATAACTCAAAACTTTAATGTTAAAGCTTTTAGAAAAAACTATGAGACACTGTTCAGCAGCTCTGTGCAAAAATACACAAAGAATCAAATAAAACATATTACAATTATATTATATATATCAAAGACATTACAGAAGTTGTGGGGAAAGAAAGTGAAAGTGTTGTCAGTGAGGTTTTATAAAGTGTAAATACACTTTCACTTTCTGTGAAACCAAAAAACTGCTGTAAAATTACCAGATACTGAATAAGTTATAAAATAACTACAGTAAAATGACATCAAAAAACTAAATGTGCTGTAAAATCAACCGAAGTGACATAAAGCACCTAATAAGTGAAGAGAACTAATTGAAACGTCATATAAAATGACCAAAATGTAAAATAACACAACTAATAATTGATGCAAACTAACTAAAACCTATGATACAATGATGAAAAAGTGATGTCACAAAACCAAAAAGTGCCATAAATCAACCACAGTGAGAGTAAAGCTGTTGAAGGATCTGAGAGGAGAAGCTGAACCGACCCTCTGACCAGTTTCTACATCACCTCCTTATCTCTTCCTAAAAATACCGATGACTGGGTGGAAACTGAGGCTCTGATCTGAGCTGAGGTTTATTCTGCAGCTCTGAGGAAGTTTGTTATAAACACAGTGGGTCTGATAACAGCCAGGAAATGATCCGAGGCTTACAGCCGCCAACAATAGACTCAGAGAAGAAGAAACACTCTGGACTGAGCCACACAGTTCAGACCAGGTTTATTGACACAGTTTGTGTTTGATTTAAAACCGTTTAATGAAACAGAAACATCTTGACTGGTGTTGGAGTCATAATCCTGCTCTGAATTTGTTACTTTTTCAAAATAACAAATGTGATGGCATTTTGTTAGTTTACCAACTACATGCTTATAGATTAATCCAACCCAGTAAGATAAGTTGTTGTTACCCAATATTTTCCTCATTTTTTGGTTTTTACACCGATCTTGCAGGATTAAATTAACACAACATGTAGTTAATCCAACATTTTAGGTAAAAACAACCCAGATTAAATACTCACTCCCCCCAAACCACAGCATAAAATATCTCCATGTGAAGCACATAAAACATATTTAAACAATCAACAGGTAAGAAAAAAAATTAAACTGTGACCAAGAAAAACAAATCTACACATATGGTGACATTTTGTTTTCCAGGTCCTTTTATTGGTTCTACTTCATGTAAAAAGGAAAATGAGAAAACGTAGTGAGGAATAAAATACTAAAATATCATGTTTGATGTGACTGAAAATAGTTCATGAGCTGAAAATGAGTCGGCGCAGGTAGAAATATGTCAATAAAAAATCAGTAGGAATCTAAATTAACCAACAGAAAGCAGTTAAATCAACACATGTGGTGATTATTATATCAAAACTATGTAAGTCTGTATCAGTGGATCTGATCTGAGACCTGGATGATGTAACGTAATACTGGTGCTAGGGATCAGGACTAATGTACTGTAAGCTGTTTGCATAATTTCTATAAAATCATTTGATTGATCAGATTGAAAACAATTAGAAATCAAACACGATTTTTGTCAAATTGTTAATACAAACTGTTAATAGTTGATCAAATGAAAAACAACAAAAAAATATGTCAAACCAGCAATTTTTCACTTGTTTACTACATTTTTTTCCCCCCAACCAACACGTGCTGTATTTTATATTTTGTAATTGGAACCAACCTCCATATAAACACCCTCTGGTTTAAGACTAGTTTTCAAAAAGATATGAGGAAAGTTTCCAGGATTTTTGTTGAAAATTACAGGACCACGGTTGCTTCTGTGTTTTCCAGGTAAACTCACCTATTTCTGCCAGCTGCTCCAGATCTAACGTGGAGGTCATTTCTGATTAAAAAACCATCAAAACACAGACATCAGTGAACACAGCGATTCTCATCAACACTGAAGCTCACGTTCAGCTCGTTCACACTTCAATAAGATGATTTTAAATTAACTTTATCAGCAGCAGAGGGTGAAGACAGACTCACCACAGCTTTAAAAGCACAGTTCACAGAGAGCAGTAGCAGCTAACATCAGCCAGCTAACACACAGACCGCAGGTAAGTCAACGTTAGCTAGCGGCTACAAGGAAGCTAAACCAGTTAATTAGCATTTTTGCATCACCTGCGCCGCTTCATTAAAACCATAAAACCTGTCGTTAATCAGCGGGACACGGTTCTTACTCCTCGTTTCAGCTGCACGTGGTGAATACGACGCGTTACCTGAGCAGGTGAGGAGGCAAGAGACGGTTAAACACTCACCTGTAGCCGCACAGGTGAAGCTAACTTTAATGGAAGTGAAAAATCAAACAGGTATGAAGTTTGATCCGAACTTCCTCCACTAACCGCCGGCAGGAGGGGCTCTGCGCATGCTCAGAGGACACTCCCTCGCGGGGGCTGCTTCTTCTTCTTCTCTTTTTCTTTTTTCTGTTTCTTCTTCTTCATCAATACACATTGACGCTTTGAAGTTGGTTATTTTACACAAAACTGCAGATTTTACCCTAAAAATCATTCACACATAAAATATACACATGAAATTGTTGCACAAAAAGTCATAAAGATAAAGAAAAGTAAAAAATTATGAGTGCAAAGGTAGAAAAAAAAGTCAAAATCATTAGATAAAATTACTAAGTAATGAAACAAAAAGTAACCATTAGGAAAAATATGAAAATTATTGGATAAAATAAAAAAAATAGAATAAAAAGATTTTTTTTAAAAAAAGATTAAAAAAGTTAATAACATAATACACAATCATAAAATTGATATTACTGGATAAAAAAATAAGAACTGAAAAGTAAAAATTTATTAGTTCTAAATTTTTTACTTATTTTTTTGAGTCACTAGGGGAAAACACAACAATCACCATATGAACTGATTATAATTCACTATTATTTAGTATAAGACCAAAGAGTTTTTTGACATATGGATGTTTGTGTCATTTCTTCTTTAAAATCCAGGAGAAAGTAAAACAACCAGAAGATAAGCTGTGGAGGATTTATATTTACAGTCAGCAGGTGACAGGATAAAAACCTCAGGAGGAGATTAGAGAGGGAGAGAAGTCAGCGGTTCAGTTTCTGTCAGTTCAGGTAAAAAAAAATACAGAAGATTTCACAGCTGGACTTAAACCTTCAGAGGAAATAAAGTGTCTCTGTCAGAGTCTGAGATGTGAAGCTGTGAAAGCCTGACACCTTCTGGATAAGTGTGACACTGCAGCATCACTGAGGACTTGGGTGAAAATAAAACAGCTTTTTTTTTAATGGTTTTTTGTATGTTTTTACTTTATTGTTAACATTTGAATCAGAGTTATGTGTTTGCCTCAGTCTTCAGTCAGAGCCATGAAAAGAAACACGTTTCTGTTCCAAAAGAAAAACACAAAGTGCAATAACAGACTGTGAGATACTTTCCAGTTTCCAGACAAATTTATTTATCACATATGTATTTGTTTATTTTGTGCTTTTTACCCAACATTTTGTACTTTTACCCAATCTTTTTTAGTTTTTACCCACCACTTTCCAACTTTTTGCAGTTTTTACTCATAGGCTGTTAATAGAAATGGATGAAGCCACGACGTCTCAAAAATTAGGCCAATGTGGAAATGCAAATAATGGATACTGGCTCCAATTGACCTCAATTCAAAAAACCATTACAATTCCCAAACCATTTTCCACCATGAAATACTCAACTCCAGTCAACTCTTCTTCTCACTGATCTGATGGTCCATCTGGAAACCATTTCATCATTAAGAAGATATTAGGCTTCCAAAAAAAGGAAGTTTTAGGGGTGTGGTTAGTTTGGTGGAGTATTTCAGAGGGGTTTTTTTTGGAACCAGCTTCTAGTGGCCATCAGTGGTATTGCACTTTTTCCACTTCTGCATTGGCCTCATTTACGAGCCCTGCTTGCTTCACCGATTTAACACACAAGCTTGAATCACCACTCAAAATAAATAAATGTTCCTCCACAGTATTTTTTTCCCACTATATTAATGTGTCAGCTGTGTTTTATCCCCTCAGTGTTTACAGTGTACTCATGGCCATGTTCATATTAACTTCATGAGCTGCAGACAGCTTCCACCTGTTATCTGTCAGATGTGAATCTCTCGCAGAGAAGAAGGTTTTTCGGAGGACAGAATTGGATTTCAATTTTAATTCGCAGCTCTGAAGCGGTTTTCTTTCTGAACTCTGACGGCTCCCGCCGAGGCGTCAGAGTTTAAAAGAAGGAAAAAATCCTGGAGGGAAGGATTTTCATCACAAACAAATTCATATGCAAAGCTGTCACGAACTCTGTGGGGAGAAATTTCAGAGAAAGAGGATTTTTTGGTCTTTTAGGCCCGAAGCCGGCGGCGTTACAGCAGCGGCCGAACAAAGAGGCTGAAGGGAGCAGAATAAAGACATCAGAGAGAAAGTCAAACAATGTAACGTCAGAGGGATTCTCATTGTTTAGAAAGAGCCAATTAGTCTTTGTTGAGAGCAGATCAGGGGGTAACACTAACTCTTTTAGATGAATTATCTTCACATCATTCACTGTTTTATTACATCCAGATATCAGTGTCATACTGTGATACCACTTCCACGTCTTATTGTCCTTAGATAAAACACGTATTTACTGAAGTTCTTCAGCTTCCTCTGAATGTCATTTTGAGATTGTTTTTTGCCGGTGTGCCTCAGGGCAGGACACTGGGTCCACTGATAGTTCCCATTAACATGTCAGCAGCATCGCTCATTGTAGCGACATTAGCCTGAGGCCGGCGGCTGAATCATCAGTGGGTCCCGACCCTGAACACATCATCTCTTTCTCAATTAATTCACTTGTTGCTGGACCTGAAAATGTCAGGACAGTGGAGAATGTTCACACATGTTCAAGGTGATGCCTTCAAATGTCTGAAACCAAAAAATATTCAGGTTACTATGAAAAAAACAGATAAGAAGAGTAAATCCTGACACTGGAGAAGCTTAAACTAGAGCTTTAACCCCACTTTACTTCAAGGTTGCAACGACACAAAATAAAAATACAACTGTTTTGTGTTGTTGCTTCATGTCATAGATCAAAATGGTTAAAAGCAAAAAAAGCCATGAATAGTTGACACAAAAACTGAAAGACTTGGATTATACTGAGAAACAGTCACAATCCAAACTATTAGCTAATATTTTCAGCTGCTAGCAATGTTTTTCATACTTTAAGCTAACAGTTTCAACTGCTAGCAATACATTTAGCTAACAGTTTCAACTGTTAGCCATACTTTACACCAACAGCTAAACCTTCTGCTTGCATTTAAAACTAACAGTTTAAACTGTTAAAAACTTTTAGCTAAAAATGTCAACTGGTAACTATGCTTTTAACAATGTCACACGTTAGCCACACTTTTAGTTAACAGTATCCGGTATTAGCTAAACCTGTAGTTCATAACCTCTAACTGCTGATTCCTAATTTTAGCTGTAGCTATTCTGTTTCACCCAGAAAATGTTTGTGTGTTCACCCAACACGATTAGATGTTAGCCAGACATTAGCTTCTAGTTCAACCATATACTCACTTACTTTTCACCAGTTTGTCTTTTAATCATTTATGCTCATTTTCTTAGTTTAAACAATGTTCAGGTCAGCACACAATTACATTTTAATTTCAGTTTTCTTCAGAGGAGTTGAGCTAATCTTTCCCTGTATCCTCTGTGGTAAAAGGATTTCTTGGATGGACTATAATTAAAGCATTAATCCAGAATATCTCCACTACGTGGGTCCACTCGGACTCTAATGACTGGAGTAATTTTTAAGGACACTTTAGCTGTTAATCTTTATGCTAACCCCGAATAAAACACATTTCTTTGCTTATCGGCCCGTGACAGCGGCCGTGATAACAAACACGGTTTCAGCCTGTGAATGAAAATCTGCTCCACACAACCAGAAAATACACAACACATTATATCTGTGAGAGGCAGCAGCGGGCGGCGAGGGGAATGAAAACTTAAAAAAAAAAAAAAAGAGGATATGGTATTATGCAAATGAAGCGAGTACATAGGGACTGTGTGACCCAAATATGGGAGAGAATAATGATGAGCTTCATCACAGCAGAAGATGGTCGACACCTCCACATTCGAGAAGGTTTTCTAAATAAATTCATTATAGTTTCACTTTAACAGCTCATCTGATTAAACAAATGGGAAATATGTAAATGGACATGTGTCTCCTCACCGCTGTCACTGATTGGATTTTTTATCTGCGGGGACAATGGATTCAGCTCAGGCCTGTGTTGTCAAATGATAAATGTCTTTTCATAAAAAAAACAGGAAAACAACAAAAGAAATGGCCGAGCACTCGTACCTCAGACAGAGAGAAAATCCTGGATCCCCCTCACTGTGATGAGTTTCCACCAGGATCTATAAATAGGAGCAGAGAGGAGGAAGATGAGGAGGAAGAGGATGTTGGAGGGTCAGGAAATCAAACTGGAGAAAAAGGCTTTGAAAGGCTGCAGGAGGTTTGGACTGAAGGATGAAGATGTTCACTGTCCATCCACACACATCCATTCAGTCACTATCTGGATCAACTATGACTCAAATATACAAACTAATAAATGTTGGGTTGTTTTAACCCATAACTGGATCAATATTAGACTAACTACATGCTGGCTTATTTAACCAAGTGAGATGGACTCTTTTTTATCTAAAATTTGGTGGCTTTTACCCGACATTTTGTAGTTTTTACTTCATATTTTGTGATTTTTACCCAACATTTTGTGACTTTTACCCAGTACTTTATGATTTTACCCAACATTTTGTGGTTTTTACTTAATATTTTGTCATTTTTACCCAACATTTTAGAATTTTTAGTCCAGTATTTTGCAGTTTTTACTCAGCATTGTGTTGTTTCCATCTCAGTGAGTAAAATTAATCAAGCTTGCAATTAGTCTCATAATTATCCAGTTCTGGGTTAAAACAACACAATATTTTTAGTGTCAAATATGAAAAAAAAAAAAAATTCTCATTAATTCATCCGTTATGATAAGAGTCAGCTGCAGCATGTGTGGATTTTTATCAGGACTGAGATGTTCATACAACGTTCAGAATAGATTTGTTCATCTCAGCACATTTCTGCCTCTCATCAGAGCAGCTGTCTCTCAGTACAGAATTAAAAAGAGAGGAATGAGTGTGGTTGAAATAACAAAGGTCAAATAAAAACCAGCTCACAGCCGTGTTGACTTGAACTGCAGGTCCTGCAGGTTTCACGCTGTCCTCCTGCGTTGCAGCACAGCGTCCAGCAGATGTCGCTGTGCAGCAGAGCGTCCTCATCATGTTCCAGCAGCAGCTCCCAGAGGGACAGAGATCCGGGCCCGAGGACGCCTGGACACCGCGATAACCAGCCACTGATGTCGGGGTGAACATTTTAATCAGATACAGCTGCACAGTATCTGGAGCATTCTGCTGAAGTCACGCGCACAGTGACACAATGTATAGTGGAAAGATTAATTAGTCCAATCTAATGGAGAATCTTAACCCTTTAATGGGCACATAGATATCAGGGGAGATTTATTAAATCCTATTTTCTAAAGCAGGGGTGTCAAACATTTTAGTTCAGGGGCCACATACAGAACAATTTGATCCCAAGTGGACCAGACCAGTAAAATAAAAGCATAATCCATAAATAACAACAACTCCGAATGTTTCCTTTTGTTTTAGTACAAAGAAGAACAAGTACATTATGAAGATATTTGCATTAAATGAACTATCCTTTTTCAAAACATTTTATGAACCTGAAATTTCTTAAAACAAGTGCAATGTCAACAATATCATGCCTCTGTTTATAAATACAACTTATCTACAAAGACACAAAACATTCAGTCACAGGTATCTGGAACTGGATAATACAGTATTTCAATATATCATTAAAGCAACTTTTCAAGAAGTTATTATAAATTTACATAGTGATCCTGACCACCTGAAGTGACCACACCATACAAACTATTTGCAGCTAATGTTTTCTATATGTAATTTTCACACTTTAAATTCATCCCGCAGGCCTGATGACCCTCTGTTGGGCTGGTTTTGGTCCACGGGCTGTGTGTTTGACACCCTGTGTATCTGACCTAAAATGAAATTTTTTTCCCATTTAGATGACATGAATGTAACATTTTCTCCTTTTTATGTTGAATGTTTTTCTTTTCATGTATTCATCAACACCTCAATATCAGACATTTAAGAGTAAAATAAAGTGTTGTCAATACTTTACACCATTATATTATCTGAAGAGAATAAACATTATTTTCCAAAACAAAATCCGCCCGACATAAAAAAAATACAAATAAATCATAAGAATATTTTTGAATGTTGTGTGAAAAGACATGATCTGAGGACTTGATTGTGATTCATTGTGCACCTGCATTATTACCTTTCCCCTCATATAGCTACATCATAAAAGTTCTGCAGAACCAGGACTTTTACTTTGATACTTCAGGTACATTTTTCTGATGATACTACAGATGTATTTTTACTTAAGTGGGAATTTAAGTAAAAAACTAATCTCCCAGAAGCTTTGTTAAAGTAGCATGTGTTGGAGCTGTAGTATTGGATCGTATTAGACTGAATGATTGTACCTAATAAACTGACCTCAGAGTGAATCAGCTGCACATTTATTAAACGTTTCCTTAAATCCACCACATGACCACGATGTGATACCTGATCTGCTTACTGCCTCTCGGTGCAGCCATCGCTTGTAATCAGCCGTGTTGTTGGGTGTTAAATGTTTGCCGAGCTCCTCTGACCTCTGCCGGGGGACAATCAGCTGAAGAGTCGGTCGCTCGGCCTCTCGGCACCAGCAGCCAATTTAAAGCTGTGAGCGGTGGCAGTGGTGGCTCCCCGGCCTGCCGCTCCGCATTACAGCCCCTAATTGATTTTCCATTGTAATCTCAAGGTCCTGATGACATTCTGGATGGCGTGGATGCGCCCGCGCTCCCACTGCCAATTAATACACCATTTCTCTGCGGCGCTGCTATCTGCGCCGGCAGACTCTCGGGTGGAAGTTGGACGCCATATTGTCTCCGTGACCCTGTTTCCACCTGCAGCCGCTGGTACAAACATCTGGGTGATGAGCGAATGTTCATGTGTAATAGTGATGAATCCAACCAGAAGTACCTGAACCTCGGGGAGTACGAGGAGGTGTTACCTCAACATGTCCAACAGAACAGAATGAAGAGCTAACTACAAGTACAATGTATACAATCGTGGAAAAAACTATCAGACCACACTTGTCATCAAAAACAATGGTTATGCAATCAAGTACTAACTCCAGTGTGTATCATGTGACTAAAAAAGACTGGAGATTGTTAGCTTCAAGCGAATGAATAATTGAAATGGCTAACACTAGAAACTATTAGCTAGACTTGGACAAATGATTGGATTTGCTCAATTTTTTAAAATAGTTTAAATATGTAGGTGAAAGTATAGCTCACAGGTGAGGGTGTGTAAAATCGACTACCTCCTACTATTTACGGATAATTCAAATGCGAGGTCTTTTATTTTTAAACAATGACTGATGAGTTTAGTGGTGTAATGCAGAACACAATGTCTTAAGTAAAAATGCCAAAACCTTTCCTGTAGCAGCCTTTTAAATGTGAACAACTGCTTTCTATGATAGTAAAACTCAAAATATTGTTTTTAAAGACATTTAAATTCTATTTTTTGATGATCTCTGAACATATAATGTTAAAGTAAATAAATTGTCTGATGTGTTGATAAAGAAAATAACTCTTCTTATTTTATGCATTCATATGACCTTGATAGGTTTCCTCTCTGTCAGTTATTCAAACCAGAAAAAAATTATTAGAAACCAGATTTGGATCCAAGATGGAGGACAGTGGATTTGTTGTATTCTCCCTGCACATTTCAAATTACCTAATAAACCTGAAGCTGAAAAACGCTTTGTAACCGTGTTTACAATCGACTGTGACCTGCATATCTGGTCTGAATCGTTCATTCACACTCACTGAAAACATCCAGGATGCTTATCACCGTGGAAACGTCTCCACCTCATCAGTATTCAGATGGTCACCCCTCACCTGTGAACAGAGCCACACATCCACAACACAGCACTGTGGTGTGGCTGCTGGATGATCCTCAGAGGGCGGCGGGCCGAACCATTCAGCTGGCAGCAAGCAACCGGCGGCGGCGGTGGTGGGATTTCACTTCGGTCAGATGTTTTTAAACTGTGCGGCGAGGAGGCTGTGGAGGAAAGATAAGCAGGGATGGAGGCTGTTCTTCAGGCTTCCATTCACTGAGGACGGTCAGGGCAAGGATGTCAGGATCCAAGCTCACGGATTCTTCCTTTTCTCGTATGGGTTCACGAATAGACCTAAACAAGATTACATTAGCTGCTATGTTAGCCTGAACAAGACAAGTTAACTCAAACAAGATCACGTTAGCAGCTACGGCAGCCTAAACAAAAGATGTTGACCAAAACAGTATATGCTTACATTAGCCTAAACAAGATACATCCATCTAAATGAGATCAAAGTAGCAGCTAAGTCAGTCTAAACAAGATACATTAACCTAAACAAGCTAATCTTGTGCTGCTATGTTGGTCTGACCAAGACATGTTAATCCAAACAGATCATGTTAGCAGCAGGTTGACCTAAACAAGATACAGTGATATAAACAAGATACACTAGATTAGCAAGGTAATGTCAGCTCCTACATTAGTCTAAACAAGATCATTTTAGTCATTATATTTAGTCTGAGCAGGAGGACCCTCGGGACCTCAGCAGGGGTTGGCTAATGCAGTGACTGATATACTGTTGCATCACAATACATCAAAATCTAGATCTGCTCATTTTACCACAGGTGTTTCTCTTCAAGCAGCTCATGCAACAATGAGGTGGTTTAAAAATGTCACTGTCTGTGGGCTTGGAGGCAAATACAAAACAATACAAATAAAAGCCTTTAAAAAAGTGGATTTTCCATAATATGTGCCCTTTAACAAGATGTGGTAACTTAAAATGTATAGTTTTTATTTCCAGACTGTTAAAACTATGAGTTACAAGAGCTTACCAAGAGCACTCCAGGATGCCCTCTAGGACCTTTCTAACACTAACCCTAACCCTCTAGGACCTTTCTAACACTAACTCTAACCTAGCCTCAACCCTAACCCTAGTCCCGGCACTAACCATGGTTTTGAAGAGGCTCGTAGCTCCGGAACCGGAACTTGCTCGGAGTTGGGGGTGGCGTCAACGCGAAGCCCATGCCTGAAAGTGGGGGGGGTAGGACTTGGTTCCGAGTCTCTAGGACCTTTCTAACACTAACTCTAACCTAGCCTCAACCCTAACCCTAACTGAGCACTAACCCTGGTTTTGAAGAGGCTCATACCTCCGGAACCGGACCTCGCTCGAACTTGGGGGTGGCGTCAACGCGAAGCGCATGCCTGAAAATGGGGGGGTAGGACTTGGTTCCGAGTCTCTAGGACCTTTCTAACACTAACTCTAACCTAGCCTCAACCCTAACCCTAACCCGAGTCTGAGCACTAACCCTGGTTTTGAAGAGGCTCATACCTCCGGAATCGGACCTCGCTCGGACTTGGGGGTGGCGTCAACACGAAGCGCATGCCTGAAAATGGGGGGGTAGGACTTGGTTCCGAGTCTCTAGGACCTTTCTAACACTAACTCTAACCCTAGCCACAACCCTAACCCTAACCCTAACCCTAGTCTCGGCACTAACCCTAGTTTTGAAGAGGCTCGTAGCTCCGGAACC
>OOFC01007680.1:2351-15748 GCA_900323345.1 Pseudochromis fuscus
CACATATATAAAAAAAAAAAAAAAAAAACAACTCGCTTGTAATTTACATTTCCATATGCTGCCAGTGGCGCCAGGGAGAGTGGATAATTGGGTTGAAAGTGGTGACGGTGAGAGCAGGATAGAAAGGGATACAGAGAAGGCCAACTGAAAAAAAAAGAAAAAAAAAGAAAAACAAGCCATTACAGGATGGTTTCTTTTTTCCCCTTCACTCGTCATTTTGCCATGCTGCTCTTAACCACTTGTGCAGCTGAAAAGATTTACCTTGGCCTCCCATTCTCTCTCACTCTGCACTCGCCTCCCCCAGAGCCTCACTCCCGCCCTGCTCCTGCCTCATCCATATTCATCCTGCGTCTCTCGCTCTCTCCCTCTCTCTCTCTAGCTCGCTCTCTCCTCCTCTCTCTCACTGTGTCACCCACAACATGGCGTTAATACACCAATTAGTACTAAGAGCAGATAATGGACTATGTCATATTGCAAAAGGGAAAGAGAGACACAGAGACGGGGCGAGTGAAAAATGAGAAAAAGAGCAAGATTGAGAGTGTGTGAGAGAAGAAGAGAGCGGTGGTGGAGGTGTCTTTATGGACGCGCTTTCTGAAAATGTTGAAATGCTGCATTTACTGTGAACATCCCAGTGGAAGCAGAGTGATGGGGAGAGCGCTCCGGTGGTCACAGGTTGCTATATAAAAGCAGAGGTGTTACACCAACGCTTTGCTGGCTCCAAATACTGATGTCTGTTTGGCTTTGTTGGACTCTTAAACCCTTTTCATTGGTTTCCTTCCCTTTCAGTTCTGGAAATGCCACAGTTTCCTTTCCTGTTCATATCTACGCCTACAAGCCTGCTACTCCACTCACTCTATATACAGGCCATGCACGAAAGGCTAAAAAGACTTCCACTGGTAATGGTGGTGTGTTTTTATTTTTATATTTTATGTGTTAACACTGTGGCAACATGCTGGAAAAAAAATACTAACTGCACGCTGGTGATTTGTGTGAAACAGATGCCGTTTGAAGTGATGTGTTGTTTCAATACACAACTAATCAATATCAGTCATAAAGCCCTTAATTCATCATTAATAATAATCTTATCTCGACCCAAACACATGCAAACATCATTCTGTGGATTATTTTTTTACACAGCACATTGTAAAATGTGATACGCTTTTCATAACAAGTCTTGCAAAAAAAAATAAAATTTGTTTTTTGGTGTTTTGTGGTAAAGGAGATAATTTGTCAATCAGTGCAAAACAAGAAGCTGTATAGCTGTGAAAATAGGAGCTATTTGAAAATAGGGTAAGGTGTTATGTAAATAAGGGTGCCGCATAAACATGAGCTCTGACTAGGAAAAATTGGCATTAATCAAACATGAGCTAGAACAAATTAAAATATGCCAGCTGTACGAGTCCATTTTCTCCTCCTTTTCAGAGGAAAACAAGAAATATTCAGGCAAACAGGACCACTGATCCTTTGTTGATAAAGTCTGTCTTATCAAGCAAGACATCGCTGCATTGAGAATATAAATGCAACATGGAGCACAAATGAACAAAAAGAATGATTATTAACAATGACTGAGATTTTCAGAGTCATGGTCGAGCCTGAATGAATTTATTCAGTGCTAAAACATCCCCACACACCAGTACAAAAGCACTACAATGCTGCACAGTGGCAGCCTCTTATCTGGGGGTTTCTTTCAGTTTTTTTATGTCCTCTGTGTATTTTAACCACTACATTTATCAACACTTATCTGGATCATTTTAGTTGGGCAAAAGCAGGAAAGTAATTACAATGTGCTGTCTAAAAATTGAAGTTTATTTTTGAATATAGCTGGGACTTTGGACTTGTATCCGCTCCAAAAAAAATAAATAAAAATCTGACGGTTTCCTGTGTGTGTTGCATCTATTTATTTAAAAGCCTCTTTAGACAAAACAGCCACACTTGGAAAGACAGAAGGCAGATGGTAATAATATTTGAGCACAGCAAATCTTACACTGAAAAATGTTTCATTTACTGCAACAGCACAATACTCAACAATACATCCATATCGTGATGGGTGTGTTGTTGTGCTTTTCTCATAATGTGGCAGTTTTTTGATGAACTATTATGAGGTTATACGAGTGGTTTAAGCCCAAACCGCTCACCATCATAACCATTAAGTGTGATGTCATCAGCTTTGCTTCACCAATAAAATCTACATATCATTATAAATTATTATTTATCTGAGAGACTATTCAACTTTCTGAGATTATATTATTTATGAGTAAAGTGATCAAACAGCATGAGCGAGAAGAATTTTAAGGAGCCACTGCTTGTGTTTAGTCGGCCAATCAGTGCGTGAGTACTTGTAGTCTCCGGTGTTGTTGCTAAGAGACCGAACAATCGCTCAGACTTTGCAAAGCATGACGTTTGGTTTAGTCCAGATTTGGTCCAGACTGTACAGCAGGTCATGAGGTTTGCTCACAGATTAATTACTCGGAGCCTTGTGACTTTGCATGAATAACATCTGTTCTTAAAAAAAATACTGATGGAGTGTGAGACCGCCACGGAGCACAAACTACATTATGCTAGCTGTTTATTGACACAATGAGTCATGCAGCCCATGAAGGTCAATTGACTAGATTTGAGAGCAGTATAACAGAGTAGCTACTGTGAGACAGAAGGCTAAGTGGCAAAGGCGTGTAGAGCCTATTCAGGAGAATCCAACATTAGCGATCATAATAGAAACTGACAAAAGCATTTTCAGTGGGGAGAGAAAAATTGCAACATGCACTGTGCACCGGTGCAATTACTGCATGTGATATGGAAGGTAAATAATTTCATCTGGCAGCGTTGCTTGGCCCTGTGCTCACCTGGAGACAAAAGACTGTCTGGGATTAATCGAGAATTATTATCACTCTTGGCAAGGATGATGTGCAAATTTTAAATGGCAATCTTATGAATCCTGTGTTCAGATATTTTTGGTAATTGGTTCAAAATGTGTTCAAAGAATTTAAAGCAGATAGAAATAATAGTTTTCACTACAAACATGCAGCAGGACACTCAGGAAAATGTAACTTTTAGGATTTAAGGTGAGCCCACTCTCTGCTCACTGCTTGAATATGATCACAAGCGTGTGTCTGTGTTTTCTTATTGTAATAACATATTTGATTGTCTATGAGAATAATGTTGCAGTCAACAGATTGAGGCAATAATGTCAGTTTCGCAGCAATAATCTCACTCAGATCAGCTGACATTATCCTGTACTGTAAACTATTGGTCATACCAGGGAGGCTGTGGCAGCGAAACCCCCGAGTGTGTCAAATTGAATGAGTGTTTTATTGCTAATGCGTTCAGCTTTTCATTTACAGGAGGAAGAATATGTTATCTCTCATTGAAAAAAATGTTCAAACTGGTAGATACATCTGTTATGGGCAAAACATTTGATATATTTTCTATATGTTTGAATATTTCTGTGTGTGTGTGTGTGTGACTGGATGTATTCATTGTACTGCATGCAGGATAAAATGATCTTGTTATACTGTGCAGCGCCCTCTTCTCTTAGCTGTGATGTTGATGTAACATGGTAGTTAATATGATAAGTACAAAACTCTACATGACCATCTAATCAAATGTGATGTGTGTGTAACATAAACACTGGAGTATTTGAACCTCACACCTTCCAGTTTGTCATATTATGGAAATGTATGTGGTATGTTGAGCTGACCTATCCTGTGTGTGTGTGTGTGTGTGTGTGTGTGTGTGTGTGTAGATCCTTTTTATGGGGCTGATAACTCGCTAGATAAAATAAACAAGCTACAGTAGAAAATACTAATATGCTGCAAGTTAGTGGATAATTGATTGGTTCGTGACTTTGTGCACTCACACTAATCTCTGCTACTGTTGTGTTGTCACGTAAAATACGACTTATGTGGCTTCTCGTCGGCGTATACGCCTGTAGTTGAGCTGTGTGTCATCCCCTGACTTCCTCTCTTCCCATTGAGGCTCTTGTATGAACTGTAGAGTTGCTAAATCATGCTCCAGTAAAAGGTTTTAAGTTTTGTATCCCACACATTATTTTCTTTCTTCTCGCTCTCACCTGTTAACATCCTGCAGAGCACCTGAACTGCCAATTTCTGACACTCCTTCAGCCCAGAGCAGCATTTCATCTTATTTCTTCTGTCTGTCGGTGAAGAAGCGGAAAAATTATCTTTTACAAAAACCCCATCGGTGTCTGTGCAGAGGTGCAGGAGAGTACAATCATAAGGACGCTGTTCGTTCTGAGAATCGCTGCTTTCACATTAGTCAGAAACATTATCTTAAGTGCTGTAAAACTAATATAGAAAAAAAACATAGAAAACCCATTGAGATACATTTAAACCGATTGTGCATAAGTGAGGAATCCACAAGTCTTATATCAGTACAGATGAGTTATTATCATTGTACGGCTGCATTTAAATCACTCCCACACAACGCTGTTATGGCTGTATTTATTAATTCACTGAGCATACAGTGTGAAAATTGTTGGGGTCTTTTTTAAAAGAATTGCTCACTGAAATACTCAATACTCACTCAAATACTCCAATGCTGATCCTCCCAGTCAGCTTTACATCACAGTAAATGAGTTTGAGCTCTGACGCATCAAGGTTGAGTCATATGCTGAGCAGTAACTTAAGAGTAAAAGAGTAACTTTCACCCTTTCAGAAACGTGAAACACTTTTAAAGTTAATGCAGTGAAATCACAGGTTTTCAGTAGATGCATCAGATTATATTTGAGAAGAGTTGTGCAAAAGTTCATAATAAATCAATAGGTAATCATATATCAAGTATTTATTTTTTTGTTTTATTTGCATTCAGGTGTGTTTGAGGGATTAAAACTATAAAGTTCAGCTCCATTTTGCAGGGGAATCAGTTTTAAGCACCTCTGTTTTTTCCGGAACCCCACCTTGAGAAACCACGTGGGTTCAGGCAGTTGGCAAAAAAAAAAAAAGTGCGAGTCTTATACGAAGAAAGCAATTTAACTAGTGGGCGGGCAGAAGTAGTAGATTTTCCTGCCTTAAGTCAGGCTTGGTTATAAAAACTGTCTTGAAAGTGTCTTTAGCCTACCAAACTGTATGTGAAAGGCAGTGACGAATGCGCGAGGTTGTAATAGGCCTGATGCAGAACTGCAGAGGTTGAAAACACCGTGTGAATGGTCCTGATGAGAGCGCGCGCTGACTGCCGACAAAGACAGAAACTAGGGACCAGTGATCCGCTCGGTGCGTCGGGGCGCACAAGATAACTGCGTATTGCTCATGTAGACTATCCTATTTCCAACGGTCATTTTCAAAGCGTAGAGCTGCATGAAGGTCAAGAGTCGACAGTTTGGGGGGAAACAGCGTGAACAGAAACACATCAGACATTCAAGAGTCTGATTTGCCTCACGCAGACGTTTTGCGACGGTGGCACATTTGCTCTCGTGCTCTCCATCTAACCAGCGACGGACGGACAACCCGATGACAACTTCAGTTTTGTTAATATTTCCCTGTAGTTTAACATTTCCCTCAACCTCGTAGTAACTCGCATGTTATTATTGTTTCCAACCAGGACAATGGTGTCGTCGCTGTTATTTATTTTGATGCCCACACGGGCGCAGTTTGGTGAGAATCTGCTCTGTCCGTGAGGATTTTCCTCCTCTGTCTTTATCATATTTTTAGTCGGGTGGATTTTTTTTCCCTCTTCCGTTTTTTGTCGGTTTGTCTTTAAGATAGCAGGCTATTAATTTTTAATTCTTATGCATCCGCACGAAGACGGTACCAGAGAGGAGAAACCGAGTGATAACCAGAGGGGGAGAAAAGGAGAAGGAGGAGAGAAACGAGAATGAATGAGACACATTGAGCAATCAAGGAGAAGGAGATT
The DNA here is from genome assembly GCA_900323345.1 of Pseudochromis fuscus. NCBI lineage: Eukaryota > Metazoa > Chordata > Actinopteri > Pseudochromidae > Pseudochromis > Pseudochromis fuscus. The sequence goes on from OOFC01007680.1 coordinate 8,220, forward strand.
GGAGGAATCAAGGTAGGACCGACACATTTTTTTTATTGTATGTGCTTTTAATACATGTGATACCAGTAAGACAGTAGTAGCATGTAATGTGCACCAACCAGGCTTCCCGGATCAGCCTGCGTGAGGTGTTCAGGCGTGTAATCCGATTTATTTATTTAATATTTTATGGTTTGACAGATACGGAGTTCATGTTTACGGTGCGTCAACAGCAGTCTCTTCATATTTTAAACGTGTGTTTCTAAATGAGTCGGATCTAAAAGTAGGACCCCCGTTTGTAGGCCTATGCTTTGCACAGTGGCCTGCACACTAACACATTTTGGCAATTTTAATTAACACAAACACTGTGTGAGCTTGGAAAGCACAGTCCGCTTGTCCTATAAAAGCAAAGTGATGGTTTGGGGTAGGAAAGAAAAACCGAGGTGAATCACGACTCTGTGAAATAGCTCCCAGCAGAAGTGAATGAACTCTTTATCATCTCTATGAGAAAAAAAGTAGATAATGAAAAGAGCGATGGTGGGATGTGGGGAGCATCCCTGTCCCTCTTTTTCCTTTTTTTATTTTGAGCTCAAGTTCCTTCCTAGAGAGAGAGAAATTAAGTAGCTCATTGACTATTAGAGGAATAAACGCATCAGAGCGAAGTGTACAGCCTCAAAGTGAACTACTCTGTCCAATCCCCCATGTCCAAGACTACACCATTAATCCTCTACCTAGTCAAATCATTACCTATAGGCCAGCTGCACTCAGAGAGGTCTGGGGAGCCCCAGGAGACCTTCAGGACTGTTTCAGGATGTCCCCCACTAAAGGGGAAATTTCTTCAATTTTAGCTTATCTGAAATCTCAATAAGAAAATGCAAACTAATGGAAAGCTGATAGGTTCATACCCCGGGAAGCACCTCCCTACAGCACCAGGAAAAACATCCTCATACATCCAAATTTAATCAAATGTGACCCCGTAATGTTCTTATTATGAAAACTGAGGCACTATCATAATGTGACTATGCTGAAATAATTCCCAATTTAATAATAAAACATCTAATAAAAAAGGTTGTAGTTATGTTGGATGAAATTAAACCTTTTGTCTTTGTGTATTATTAAGATAAAATTGAACCTGCGGATTCAGACCATGAAAACAGTTATTTTTCTGGTGCTAAGCCTTTTTCTCATTTCACCGGGGTGCATTGTGTTTGTCCTGCCAATTCTTGGGGAAAAATTGGCATGTCTACTATTCTGAAGGGGCTGAATGAAATTCAAATTCTTCAGGTGGTAAAACAGCAATATTGCAACTGTCTGATTGCGTTATCTGGGCATTCAAGAAGCCAGACTTGGAATTGGTTTACTGCCAAACACACTCCCCAGGAAGACAGAAGGATTTATTTCCCCCTTGTCTGCGTGTCACATCACCATCAGAAAAATTATTCTCGGCTTTCAGTGCTTGAATAATAGTCATATATTAGCATGGCATTAATGATCATCAGACGTTTAATAAGTCGCTAATTAGATTTATTTCAGTGTGAGTTTTCGGAGGCACTGCAGTGCTGTGGTCAGGATTTGATGACCAGAATATTCTGTTGAAAGTATAGTTACGAGGCTGTGCACAGAAGCTACCTGACGATGTTTGCACAGAAAAATGTATTCAGTGCATTGTGTTCATTGCAGTTGCATGCACACGACAAATGCACGCCCTCATCCTCTCATTCAGAGTGTGTATACATGCATGCAAGGAAGGAAGTGCGCGTTCACATGCACGTACACACATTTTCTCTTTAGAAGTCAGACTCATATATATTTTTTTTGTGGTTACTCTGCTCGGTGCAGTATGTATGTTCGCCCTTCAGCTCCTGGACAAGCCCGACTAAATGAATATGTTAATAGAAAATAAGCAGAAGGATAAAGGGCTGGCATGAATTTCCGAAAATGACTCGTGGTGTTTTACGCTCTCAGGACTGTGTTGCATCCATACTGGTTCAGAGAATAATGCAAGAATTCGCTGGGTTTTTAAAAAAGCTTTTGGTATCGTGGTAACATTTCACAGTGTTTTAATTTCCCCCCACCCTGGTTATTAATTACAGCAAGCAACACGTTGAATGCTCCATGCCTAGATGCTGATTTTGACACACCACATGGAGGTTTATTCTTAACCTGTGACAAACTCTGACATCTTCTTCACACAGAGGATGATGTGAAATGAAAATGAGTGAAGCTTTTAGTAGCAGCACATCAGTACATTATTCTACAGTTGCAGGGGATTTAAATGCAGATAACACGACTCACACTGTGGAAAATAACTGATTATATATAATGACTGTGTGAATTTACCAAATTCAATTATATTTTCTGATAAATTATTTTAAAGTTTCCGTTTCATCCCAACACACAATTGCAGTTGTTATTGTCACCGTATCTGTTTTGATTAAAAAATAAAAAGTATGCACGAAATAAGCAAATAATAAATAAGCGAATAAAAACTGAGACATTTGGCACAACAGTCTATTTAAGAAAAAAACGCTCATCACGCAGGACAAGCACCGATTTTTAAAAATTGCTAAAACCAAGCTGGAGGTAAACCTTCATACATTTAGCTGTTTGCTACACAACCAGCCAGTGTTTGATTTATACTGATAATACACATGAAATAATTTTTGATTGTTAGAATTGTTGCATATCCAGATGTTGCATATCCACACACACACACACACACTGTACTGTACACACGCTGCCTCTGTAGCTTGTTGAGTCTGCAGCAGGGAGTTATTGGGGATATTTAGTGGCAGTACAGAACAGAGGAGCTCTCCAGTGGCACTGCGGTGGATCTGATGATAAACTTAATCTCACAGTTTGATGATGAAAGGTTTCAAGGTATCCGATTACAAGCTTTGCAAAGAAAGGGGGAATTTATTTAGAAATATCGTGTCTTATAGATTTGTCGTGACTCTTAAGATTATTTGCAGTTGAAAACAAATCAGGATCGAATTTCATCCGGATGTGAATTTTTGACCTTTTTTTAATAATCTCGTTTCTGCAGAGCACAGCAGCACGAAATCTTTTAAATGTCTGTCATAGCATTGTTGCAGTATGTGATTAGAGAGCTCTCCTCAGCCTATCCCATCTCATTAGGTTGGAGGAATCCAGCGATGGATGGGCCGCTGATAGGATTTGGTGGCGTCTCATGAGGTGCTGTGTACCTGTGCAGCCTTTCTCCATGTGCACAGAGAAGTCACTTATGCCTGTTTTCCCCCCTTTATGTCGGTATGTAAAATTGTTACGTCTCTGTCTGGGAGTTTTTCACCGGACTGACCCAGAAGCTGTTTATTGTGCACTGCCAGCTTTGCCTTATTCCTTCCCTTTGTAGCAGCAGTGTTTACCTGGCAGTGGCAGCTCTGTGGTTGTCACCAGCCTGATAAGACTTGTCCTGACAGGAAAGCCATTATGATTATAATGACAGTTATTGTGGTTCAGTGTTTAACCACTGCCGACAAAACACACTGGAAATGGTTTTTAACAGCTGTTGTTGGACTAATTATTGCAATCAAAAATACCCTATTATGTTTTCTGAGGCTATTTGTAATGTGTTGGCTGTTTTCCCCTTAAATGTTAGATTACATTTTGGGAGCATAAACATGCTGTAATGGATTGGAGGAAGGGGCCGAAGAGAGAAAATAAAAAGGAGTGTGTGCAGTAATGAGGGGGAGGGAGGGGGGAGGTACGTCGCAGGCAACAAGCAGAAACTGTCTTTGCATCCAGGTGCAAAAGCGATGGGAAATGTGCGACCATTTTGGATCTCATGGCCTCTTTTGTGCTCTGGACGTGGTCATGCAGCGGGCTGTAGCTGCAGGTTGCCGGCCCTGTGGTCTCTGCCACATCTGGAGGACGTCTGGAGGTGTGGTGGGTTTTGTGAATCTTACAGGAACCCCACCACACACTAATTCAATTCAATTGCTGCCAGCGTTGAGCACGTGTAGGCGCCGGTGTGGCGAAAATGAACAGGAGCAACAAGAGCACATGAACAGAAAAAATCGATGAGGACTCTTTTTCATAAATGGAGTGGGTGTTAAATTAGCTAGATTGGCCCATGTAGCAACACATTGGATTGAGTGCCTGGTGTATTTGGGTTGTGTCTATCGACTGAGAGACGACTTGGTGTACAGCAGTGAAAAGACTCAGTGATGCTCAATCAATGTGACCAATCAGCCTCACCAGCAATTCTTTCAGTTTTAAACAGATTTGTCAGGGGGAAGGGAGCTGGTGTTTAAAAACTGTGTGACTGCAGTTTCAATGACCAGATCCTAACTCCAGTTTGTAATGATTAGCATCTTTCTTTGACACTTTGGTCCCTCATTAACTCGTCACATTAGAGACGGGCAGTGTAGGAGAAGATGCTTCAAATACCAGTTACTGTCTCGCTCCCTATGCATGGCAGGACTTCGTAGATATTCAAGGCTCATAGGTTTTGAAGGCACTTGGGAATAATGACCACAAGTCGGTATAATCTCGCCCTGCGGGGTGTCTGGCATTTCAGGAAATCAGCTCCTGTCAGAGGTCTATAATCACAACGGTGCTCTTAACACAATCAGATCAATTTCAGGCCTTTTGTACCTACAGCACAGGTGCAATCATAGAGAAAACTGTACAGGAAATGGAAAGAGAGCTGTTTCATCCACATATTCAGAGTGTTGTTGGAAGCTATTGCGAGTTAAATTTATACAGGAAATAAAAACACCGATGAGTGTGAGGGAGAAACTTTCCACACAAACAACGACAAGAAGGTCCATCTTAGTTTAACTCTTGTCTTCAGGTAATTGTGGAAGCTCTGCACATCCAACCTGTCTATCTGAAAAAGGAGGAGCTCAAAGATGAAAGGAAACAGGGATCAATTGACCTAATAGCTTGTCCAATCAATCCTTATGTTTTTCTGATAGCTTGATGGAGGGTGCAGGACTGGAGAGGCGCACGAGCCCCTCTAATTGGCTCGCCCAAAATGGACAGATCGGGAGACTGAATGGTAATGGCAGCGGTAGTTGTCACTCCTCCTCACACCTGGTGCTCTCATTCTACCAGCGTCAATACTGACACCTTTATCCTCATTACCTTCAGCTTAGTGCCATGTACAGACCCTTCATCTGCTGCTGCAGGACTCCAATGTTCCCTCATTACACCCGGCTTTACACAATCCACTTTCTTTTTTCTCGCTTTCTGCCGCTGACCCCTCACACTTAATGACTCGCCGTGCAGTTACTCAACATGGTCTGTGCTATCAACACGTTTGGTCCGGCAGCGGAGTCAGGAGAGACGTGTATATAAACAGCAGCTTTACAAGCGGCGCTCACCTGAGACTCGCCACAGTCGTTCTGCAGACGACTGCTCCGGTGGGTTGTGTCAGCGGCGCTCCCCTTGGAGTATATGGTGTTGGACTGGTGTGAGCATGTTTACGTTTGTGCATCTCTGTTTCATGCTGTGAGCTGTGAGAAGAGGCATCACCGAGAAACAACACGGGACCAAAAGAAACTGCTTGTTTTCCTGTCTGCCAAGATGGGGAGTCTGAGCGAAGCAGGTAGAGGAAAGATGAGGAGGGGGAGGGGAGAGGGAGCTGTATGAGAGACGGAGGGAGGGAGGGAGGTGTGAAAGGGCACGTATATTCATAAACAGCTGCAAAAACACCTAGAGCATTATACATACAGTAGGCAGATGCCAGATAACACAGAGAGGGGGAAGTGCGCCATGATGGAAAAAGTCCATAAACACTGAGAGCAATGAAGTTGGAGAGCGAGCGTGCAGATGAGAGTAAGAGAGAGCGTATCCGGGGTGGATTAATTAAGGATTATAATTATGTTGGGACTATGCATGGCTCACCTGAGACTACCCTGTGCCGCGCCTCTCCAATCCTCATGCCCTCTGCTCCTCTGCACATATGGACACAAACCACAGGAAAATATTACCTCCACTTGCGGTATCATGGATTCACCTCTCTGACACGGCGCACAAGAGTGAACGAGTGCAACAGCGTATTAACCTTTCTGCTGCTGTTTTCTTTAATCAGTTCACTGCAACATCTGTGTTGTAATGTTCGCCTTTGTACCCATGCTGCAAATGGGCCAAATTAATTTCTGTGCTGTGCTGTACAATAAAATCTATGTTGGGTGGTGATGTCTGTTTTGACCCGACGCTGCTAAATTTCATAATGTTTGTGTGATGACATCATTTCAGTGTTGTTGATTAACAAACAACAACATCATTTAACCACCACTAGTGACTTTAAAACAAGTCGTTAATATATCACCTTATAAAGTGGATTTGTCGGATGTGTTCACAAACAGCTGCTTGTGTGTGTTTCTGACCTGATGAGAATTACTGTTTAGAAAAATCCACATTAATAAAAAATAACTAGTTGTTCACTATATGGTATGAGCTATAATCACTAATGTGTTGAGTCTGGTTTTTGGTTCTGACCAGCAGAGTTTTATTTGTTATTTTTTTGCAAATGTGGTTGAGGAAAAAAATATATTTAAAAATAAAATAATAATAACAATATAGTAATACATTTTATTTACAGAGCACTTTTAAAAAATTCAGACACGTTACAATGACAAAAAAACACAAAGAAACAAATACCGTATTTTCTGGACTATAAGCTGCTACTTTTTTCCGACGCTTTGAACTTAAACACCGGTGTGGCTCATGTATCGGCGGCACGAAGCTCGTTAGCTTTTTACAAGCTAGCAAGCTTTTAGCGTCGTCACATCAGACCCGGTCAGAGTGGACCACATGAAACTGTTTGAATAAATTCAATAGCAGCTTATAGACAGGTGTGCTCAATAGTCCGGAAAATACGGTACAATTGTACAAAGTAGTGAAATAGCTTTAGAAACTACAGACCAAAACAAATTAGTAAAATTACAGTAGGCAATAAAATCCAAAAGCAGAATAACAAATGCAATTTAAAAAGTGCACACAATGTAAGACTAAACATTGTAAGTTATAAAATCTGACACAACACAGAGCTGGTGATCTTCAAAGAGGACTTATGTAATGTAATGTATATGTTATGTATTTCATAGCTTGCAGTAACCATGTCACTAAGGCCCCGTCCACATGGAGACGGGTTTCAGTGTAAACAGCAAAGTTTTTTATGGTTTACGCCGGTTACGCAGCTGAAACCGATACTTGTGGAAACCGGGTCCCAGAGCGTGGAAGTCTAAAGACGCCACCCGCTGCGTCTCCGTGTGGACGGCAAATACACATTCTCCTGAAATGCTGCCGCTGTAGCCCCGCCTCCGACCCTTAACTCACCTGCGCAAACCCGACAACAAGAATAAAAATGGAGGAACATAGCGTCACGTTAGTGCTGCAGCAGCTACTGGACTTGTTTTGACTTTTACAGCAAAATCTTCTGAAACTACACAACTACCATGAGCAACAAGTGTGTGTTGTTGTGGGTGTTGGTTTTACCTCGTACGAGGTAAAACCAACACCCACAACAACACAGACTTGTTGCTCACGGTAGTTGTATAGTTTCAGAAGATTTTTCTGTAAAA
>OOFC01007681.1:1982-29432 GCA_900323345.1 Pseudochromis fuscus
TACTAAAATATCCCCAGAGGTACAGGTGTCCCTGGTGGGGAATCAGGGCTCTATTAACTTTTCTTCTTCTGTTACCTATTTTGATGCGGATGCCACTGATGTTGGACTTCTTGCGCCCCGCATAGGACAGCAGGATGTTTTGGGGTTTCAGGTCTCGGTGGATGATTCCTTTGCTGTTGAGGATGCGCATGGCAGCGGCAATCTGCTGGAGGAAAACCCTCAGTGTGTCTTCTCTCAATGTCCCCTTAGCTAAAAAAGAAAAGAAAGGATGCACAAAAAAAATGATGATCACTCAGAACTGAGTTCAAGATGTTGCTGTTTATCATCCCCGGGGATGAGCAACCTGCTTTCTTTAGCAATTCTTACTCATTGTGTCACCAGATAATTAGTGTAAGGTTTGCATTTTTGATGTAATTTGTGCTAATAAAGCAAGTTAATGATGCTAATGACAAGCTTAATTGGTCACATGATGCAGAGTTAAGACTGAAATACACTGAAAGACTTGCACTACAGTTGCTCTCACAATTGTCTGTGCGCAAACTCTCCAAGAGGTGTTCATTAGGCTCACTTCATCAGAGGCAATAATTAGCATATTATAGTAATAACCCTGAAGTAAATAGTGTAAACTGAGGCAGTGAAGGTCCTAGTCCCTGGTGGTAGCGTAATAAGTCTAATCCGATGTGAGACTAAGAGGATTCCTCTCTCTCTCATACACTCAGTCTTCCTGTGTGTCTCTCTCTCTATCGAGCCATTGTGATTACAGTGTAGGCATAGATCAAACCAGTAAGCTTATCAACATTAATCTAGGATTTGGGGGGGTGTTAGCTGCTCTCTGCCCACCACAGTGGAAAACTTCTAACATGGAAAAGTTGTGTAAGTAGTAGAATCCTTCACCGGAGAGATCCTCTTATATAATTAGGGTGGCTGTTACCTACGCAGTATTCACAGCAACACAGAAGCCCTCTGATGATAAGAACAGAGGTACAATGACGAAGCTCTCATTTCACAACCACCAGCAGGTCAAAACCCCTGGAGAACCCTGTCACAGAGGGGTCTGACCCTGACCCACTCACATAAAAACTGCCACTGTGGACATGTGGGGCAGGTTCACCATGCAAAGGTACAGTGATAAGGAGAGCAGCTCCAGCAACACAATCAGTACTTTTATTGAACAGAGGTGTAAACATGTGGTTATCTAACAGATGTACTGGCAAACTGCCATTCACTAGCAGGGCATCTGTGAATCCAGAAACCAACCTGGTTTTAACTACTCACAGCAATAATAATAAAGTACAATAACCTGCTAGGAGTGTTTCTGACTCTATTAAGACATTCAAAATATAATGTGAGATGTATAAGTGTGAGATGAAGCTGGGTAATGGAAAACTGCTCATTATCTACAAAAATATGGTGAAGATGTGCTGCCCTAATGGGTCTTGTGAACAAGGTTGTTAGCAGTATTAAGTGTTTTTATTCATGTTTTATATTTATTTAAGGGAGAGATCTAATGTTTTTTTATTAAATCTTTGGTTGTGTGACATCATCCATACTCCCTATCAAAGAATAAATTCTAATTCATGGTATAATTTTGCAACTTCCATAATCATAGGTAACGGGTATAAAATACAGTAAAGAAATTTGAAATTAGGCTGTTTTTTAATTATCTTTATTATTATACAGTTAGAGAAAATACTTGTACAGACTATGTTCCTAAGTGGTCTAGATTACAGGGACATTATTACCATGCCTGCTGCCTCCTGCATGATTTAGTGCCTAGACTGTGTATCACTCTAATTCACTGTCTGGTACACATCACTGCATACTTTACAATCTGGTGTCTTGGCTTGTACTAAGTCCAAGGAGAAAGCAGCACTGCTTCATTTTTCAATTACATAGCTTTTCTGGGTAAACTTGTTACTTATCTTTGTGATTTCTTAACACTGACAGACAGCGACTATCATTTGTGGTCCTCTAAATGGCTGCTATATATAGAGCAAAGGATTTGTTAACAACTTGGTAGAACAGTGTTTTCCATATCTTGCATCTTCAATCTTCAGAACACACTACAGCTATCATTCACCTGGAGGTTGTACCATTTCTGTAGTCCCTTTGAGGGTTTTATTTTTTGACTTCATGTTTGGTTTGATTTTTATAATTTCGTAACTTTGTATTGGCATGCTTTATAGGGATGATCTCCCTCCAGAAAAAAAAAATCTCAAGGGCTGTCCTGGTAAAATAAATTAAATAACTACAAAGCACTCAGAGAGCACAACCCTCTGCCAAGGCATAATCCATGTACATGTACTTGTGACTACATGGACTTTTCTGTTTTTGATGAAACATGTCCAGAAATGAAATCTGATCTCCACTTTCTCAGACTGTAGACATGATCATCCTCTGTGTGTATGTGTGTAGATCTAACAAAATTAAGACATGACGACATTATACATTTTTAAAAATGTCTGCCCATTATAAGAGATAGGGCTATTAAGACATGATCCTGTCCTCCTCTGATCTCCAAATTTAATAATTTGTTCATTGGGTAAAATGCTATCTCTCCAGAAACATTATTGAGATCTCTTCATAAGTGTTTCTGTAAAGTTGCCATTTTCCTGTGGGGATTAATAAAGCTTTGACTCTGACTGACTCAGCCAAGCATGCCCATCATCAAAACTGCAAACATGAAACTTGACATTCTGGTTTTCTCACTTGTAGCTTTGAACCCTAAACTGTGGCACATCCTTTGCACATGATGTCACTGACAACATAAAGACAGCTACACCCCAGCAAATCTAGAGTATGGATCAGTAAAAGTTATAAGATGATTAGATGTTTTTCTTTTACTGTTTAGTATTTGGCCATGAACATGAACAGAACTTCTGACTTTAAATGTCCTTGATGAACATTTTCATCTTAAAATGGTGACTTTTTCATGAACTATCACAATGACATAAACAGTGTGCTGCTGGCTGAGAGAAGGAAGAGAAGGAACCCTTTGTACAAAGCTGCAGTGATTCCCACACATCCCCCCCACATGGAAAACATGAAGACACACACAGAGACACACACATGCTCTTTAACATTCCCACATGATACAGGCTTACATTATTCCACAAACTGGCCATTGCACATAGACGATAACTGCACCATTCCCATCCCCACACTCACAACAGCTGCAGTCACATGGCTTTCTCCTCCTCTGCAGCATTAGTAACTTTGTTTTGATGAACAATAATCTGTGTGTGTGTGTGTGGTAGACAGATTAGTGTGATGCTTACCTTGCAGATAGTCGGCAAGATCACCTCCGTTACAGTACTGTGTGTGTGGAGGAGGAGGAAGGAGACAAACAATTGCTATCAGCAACAATTAAAAATTCAGGTTTAACAAGGTCATGCTGAGAAGCACAGTCTGGTATTATGTGTATTAAGTGTGTCTTTGTATGTGTGTGCATGTTTGTTCAAATAGAAAGATAATGGCAGGCTCATCAATTAATCTGCTGAACGGCTGGAGCCTTATCAGTGCTGACAACTGTGGCTGGAGTGCACTTAGTTTCTTGAGAGGGACAACACGAAGAGACGGAAGAGGCCGGTGTGGTGAGTTAGAAGAAAAGTGAACTGGGGAGTGGATAAAGAAGCACAAGTAAGAATGAATGGGAGTATAGGTGAACATAAACCTGTGCCCCTGGCCACTAGTTGAGGAAATATGGTCTATTTAGAGAAGGCAGTTTTTACATTTTCTGCTAAAAGTGGAGAGCATCTCAAAAGCTAATCTAAAATGTGAAATGAAAAATTTGTTTTTAAAATCACATAACTGGCCATCTTGTTTACTTATCAATGTTTGCCAAAAAAATAGATAAATTTAGTTTGTCTCATCTTTGATGTCATTACATCTACCTGTCAATCAATCTGTTGTTAGTACACCAGTAGCAGTTCAGATTACCACCACAAAGCATTGACAGAGAGTAGCAGCAGTAGTAGAAATCAGTAGACTGTTGGAACATTTTAGTTTTAGTTCAGTTAGTATATTCTACTAAAGTTAGCTGGTAATGTAGTTTGCAGGTTATCTAATAACATTAGCTAGCTATTGTGTTTTGTTGTGTTTCAATGGTCCATAACGCTGCCTTTTGTCCACCCTACATATCCAGTTTTTGCCAGAAATACATCAACATACAAATTTAGATATTTTGGAAATGCTGTTTGAGATGGAGACATGCAGCTCTGTAGATTCTGTATTTTCAATGAGGAAAAGGGAACAGATCCCATTTTAAGAATTTCTAACAAGGTAATTAAACTTTTTTTTTGGAAAAATGTTCTTCTATCCAAGAGATTTTTAAAGGCAGAGTAAACATCAAATTAGTTTCTACATCAATGATGTTACAAAAAAAGGCCTGTTGCTGGACTCTCTGAATGTCTTGTGTGACAGCCAAAGTTAATTCTGGCTTTTGTTCATCTACATCCGCCTTTTGTGCATTAGGCCACTGGTTGATTTCACCTTGAAAAATTCAATTAAAGCTTTGCACAGCTTTCCACTGGAGCAATAACAGAATTTAAAGGAGTATCAAATAACAGAGGTATGCAGTTAACCTATCCATCATGCTTGTCTCTGTATTCAGCTCACTCACAGTTTACATGTGGGTATGTGAGCCCTATTGAACCGTGTCTGCTGCTGTTCGCTGGCAGAACGCTGCACTAAATGTTCCAAGACAAACATCTTCTGCTATTTCAAACACTCACTGTTCCAACACCTTAATTGTGTTTTTCTTAGTTCAGAGGGCACAGTATTCTTTTCATTCGGATTACAAAATCTTTTCATAGGATTATTATTTGATACTTCCACGGATGTTTGAGTAAGACGAGCTTTTTCCAGCTAAGCAAAACACAAGGTGTCGGCTCAGATTTAGCCAGGGATGTTCACTGGTAAACTGCAACTGCTTCAAATTGCAGCGGCAAGGGCATGACCCTCCTTTCTTATTGTGTTTGACAGGCTAAAACATAAGCATGAAAAGTAAAAAAAAAACCTCTGTCTTTAAACCAAAATAAGATTTTAAGTAAATGCTTTCGTGGAGCAGGATTCATAGAAAACGGGGGAGTGTATTTTAAGTGAGTAAGCTGAGAAGCTGTCACGGTTGTTTTCTATCCTACAGCCAGCTGAGAGTGTTGCGAAACAGAAAGTTGGAGGGTGAGGTTGTGAGCAGGTTAGGAGAGGAAATTTGTACACAATGTGAAACAAAATGAGAGAAAGAGACGAGAGTGAGGCCCGACAGCAGGACAACAAAGAGGCCGACACCAGCCAGAGGGGAAGAGTTCACAGTTGGTTAAGTAGGGTTAAGTCTTGAAGTTCAACTGAACAAAAGTCTGAGAAGAGGTTGTGATGTGTGCCACATGAGATATCAAGACATTTCTATACTTACCTCCATGACCAGGAAAACAGAGTTGGGTGTTTCCTGGAAGACAGGAGACACAGAATCAGACACAGAAACCATTTATCCTGAGGCAGCTGTCACACCAATGAGAAAAACACACTCTGGATCAAATCCAAAGCTAATAATAGCAGCTCTTGCTATTTATGACAACCCTGGCTTTCTCTGAACACATGTTTTTATGACTTGTATTTAGTATGTTATGCTGTACAACCCCACGTGACAGAAAAAGAACTCAGTGTCAAACCAGAAGCAGGATTTATGGTTGTTTTGGGAGCAGAGGTTAGCAGGAATCAACCTGAAGCAATAGACAGAGCTGTAAAATAAAAAAAATAAAAAACCTTGAAGTAATCAAGGGGTAAGCCTAACATGCTTGCAGCATTCGAGGAAAAACACCCCACACAGAGTGTACCAAGTGGTTAATGCTGAAGGAAGAGGAGTCTAAATGACTGAGGGTGTGTTGTTTTTAAAAAGGGCGATCGGACCACAAGTGGACAGCTGAGACAGATCTTTGTTTACACCTGTATGTGTCTCCAAACCATAATGCAGGGCAATTGTGTTGTCACTACAGCAACATCAAGACTCACCTGCAGTTTTTAGGTACCTCGCCAAAAGAGCACCAGACTAACTGTAAACAGTTAGCAGAGAGAGAAGAGAAGGCAACATCATTCAAGAACTACACAAACTGTACTGTACGGGCTGTTCAACTGTTTCAGGTGAGAGGACAAAGTCGTTTATAATCAGCAAATGAGCGCAGGGTAAGACAAAGGAGACTCAACACAGAAAAAGCAGCAGCTTTCAGTCCTGCATTGTTGACGCATTTTCTGTTACATCCTTGTAGGATACACATCAGGACACATTAGCTTCACATCTAGTTCTGTCCAACCGAGGTACGTGTTACTACAGGTGTAAACAGCTTATGACAGTTACCAGCAAGAAAAGTTCTGTTGTTGAAACGTAACCAAAAAACAAAAAAATCAATGCTACTTCAAAGCAAACTTCCCAACTTCAACTATTGAGTTTTATAGTGAAAAAACAAAACACGTGAAAAATCATCAGGATTAGGCAAATCAGACCAACGAAAGAATAAATATGACGGCTCTTTTGAGACAGGCCTGGAAGTTGAGGTCAGGAACTAATGCAGAGGAAATAAATTCAGATCCTGGTTCCTCCAGTCAAAGCACATGGAGGGTTCCTGAGTTCTGATGAAAAGGCTCATTGAAATTTTGTTGGAGCTACAAATTTATCAACATTTTGACTGTATTCAGTGTTTCACTTTAATTATTCTACATTTTATACAGTTGACATTAACATTATCAGCTAAAATGATCATTTTACTTACATAAAAGCTTTCTAACATTGGGTTTTGTGTTTTTTTTCATGGCTGTATTCACCTACTTTGTAAAAAACAATTAATTCTGGCTAACGTTAGCTAATTATATAACATTTATGACATTACCAAATTGAAGGAATGCTGCTGTTTTAAGCTGATGTTTGAACAACTTCTACAGTTTGGTTGGGCTCCAAAAAAATGTATTTTTTGAGCTAAATATTTTTGCAATTTATTGTGATTTTTTTTTTTTGTGACTGTGATGTTGAAACAACAACACAGGGAACCACTTTTGCTTCATTTCTCTGATGGCACAGATGTATATCCTAGTTGATTTTGTGTTGTTCACCTGCCACAGTCCCACAAACTCCTGTTGGAAACACTGATATTTAATTATTAACTATGACATGAAATGTGGGTGGTGGTGGTGGTGGTAACATTTTTCATCCAAATCAAAAATGTTGCTTGGCTGTAGCATACAAACAGAAACAGAATGACTTGGCATTACCAGGGGGCAGAAGAAGACAACAACAAAAAAGTCAACTAGCATTTCTCACATGGACCATGGCCTGATCACTTGCTCTGACAGACAGACTGCTCTGTATGCAAGTCAACTGACGTGTGACCCCTGACCTAATGGGCTTGTTTGTTGGGCTCCTAAGAAGCTCAGTCTTTTCCAATCCCATACAGTGATTCCTCCAGCTGGGCCAGGTGGTGGTAGTGTTGGTGGTAGTGGGGGATGGGCTCCTAGTCTCCACTCTGACTGTATGTGTGTGAGACTATGGGAGTGGGTGTTGGGGGGGATTGCATAATGAGGATATATTCTGCAGCGCAATCTGGAGAAGAGGGGGAGGGGACGGGAGCGGAGCATCAGGAGTGGCCGAGTCACTACGAGGCCAGGGGAACAGTGATACGTCACTGTCCACTCACAAAACACACAGACACACACTCTGATGTACATGCTGGTGATAACCAGCCATCATCACTGAAGATCGTTCTTACACAGTCGCAAGCTTGGTAAACAGACGTCAGAGAAAATGGAGGATGACAAATAGCAGGGAGTGAGGTTGCTTCTGAGAAAAGCTCCTGCCTGGAGAACTACTTCATTCAGGGTGTTTTTTTTGGACTTTGACATGTCATCTCCCCTGGCTGCTGCAGCCTCCTCAGTTTGGTGTGTTGCCTAATTGCTAAGAGGCAAGATGAATTTCAAGAGGCAGGTGGTGACAGCTGCACATAGGCCAGCCTTTGTTCCTGTGGGCTTAGAGGAAGTGGCAGCTCACCATTATGAAAGTGACAAACACTTGGACTGTTTACATCAACAACTGTTTTCTGGAAGGTACTGTCCACACCTGGGCTGAAATAAAAACTGCTGGACTTTGGACGATGATGGCTGGCTGCCGATAGAAGGCTGGACTCCAAAACAATCCCTTCCAGCACAAGATATTCCAAAACAACTCCGATAAAAATAGACCCCTCCGTCGTCATAACCTTGTCACACTCATTTAGGAGCTGTTTCGCAAGCAACCAAACATGCTGGCTGGAAGGAAGGATGAAAGGATTTTTATCATCCTGAGATCTGACAACACAATACACCGGTGGAACACACACACACCACACACACACACACAAAAAGAAAGAGATATGTAAAAACACTGTGGACTGCCAAGAGTCAGTGCGAGCCAAAACAACACACGGTCTGGTTAGCTGTGCAGTTATTGCGTCACACTCCAACTCCAACAGCACGAGGTTATGTAACAAAATGGGGGATGGGATATGGGCAAACTGAAGAGGGGTGGAGGTGTGTGTGTGTGTGTGGGTTCTGGGGAGGGGGGAGGATTTTCAGAGAGCCGGCGTGCCTTTGTCACGCAAGCAACAAGAGTAATCCAGGGTATTCTGAGTAAACTGGTGTCAGCTGGGAGTAAAGTCTGTGATTTGACATAACAACAGCACACTATGACAGATGACTGTGGCGGCGACTGCAGCAAGAAAAAAAAACACTAATTATGTGGCGAGGACAAAAGGTCAGGATGGCTTGTTTGCTGTCAATGCGGCTGACTCGTGGATAAAACGAAGAGGATGTTTATTATTTTGTGGGCAGGGCAGCTGTCGTGTTTGTTATGATACAGATATGCTGGTATGGCCACAGTGTATTCAAAGTATTGTAAGGTCCACAGTTGCATTACAGTCCTCCATTTGTTATGTACATTGTTATGCAATGAGACACATATGTGTACTGAAGATCATGTGCTCGTGCTTAAGTGATGATCAAACATGTTAGAGTCAGTACATGCTGTACACAGGTGACCGGGTGTGTGTGTGTTCATGTGACTCAGTGAGCAGCAACAGTTGTTTCCTCTGAGTTGCACCCAGTTAAATGTCTGGAAAGCAAAGCTAAGGAATGTAGACAGAGGCAAGTCTTCTAGGAAAACTCCCTGAGCTCTAAAAACCCCCTCTGAAAGTGACCAAAAACATGTAAAATTCATCTTTATCTTTTCAGCTGTCTTCATGTCAGTCCCGCCTTGTGTAATTCACTCACACACGCACGTACGCACACGCACGCGGCTGGGGGCCCCTCTCCAGGCTGGGACACAATGTTCCTTAGGAGTAACTTCTGTGAAAATTGACTCACAAACCAAAACACTTCATAAACAAACTACCCTCACCCTCACCCCCCACTTCATACCTTTACACCAACTCTAAACTTCTCCAGTTCCTTTATGCTTTATTTTAATGTTGATTTAATAAGTAAAGTTTCATGGATACCACATGACTTACAGAGACCTGCTTTATGTCATTTAATCATAACCATACACATTATGTAATGGTACTGAAAACAGTAGTAAAAAAAAAAAACAACACACACACTATCCGATCCAGTCAATATTCAATTAGCAGCTTTTGCTGGAACGTTTACATTAGCTCACAGTAAACAGTTAGCTAAAACAATAGTACTAAATGGCTAGCTAAGAGTCGTAATTTGTTAGCTTCAAGTAATGGCTTGACTGTTGGCAAAAATGAGGAAAAACAACAAATCAAATAGTCCATGGTAATTAAAAGTAAGCAAAAAAAGATCAAATGGTTAGCTAAAAGAAATAAGTAATAAGCTAAATACAATAAATCAGCTAAAAGGAAATAGTGAAATGCTAGCTAAAATGAATGTATCATGGAATAACTTGTTAGCCAGAAATTCACAAAAAAACTTAGTTAAAAAAAATGATTAAATGGTCAGCTAAAAGTAAAACTTAGTGTGCTAAAAGTAATAAATGATTAGCTTCAATAAATTGGCTAAATGCTAGCTAATGGTAATACGTTGCTAAATAATGAGTTCAATAGTTGGTTATAGGTAATAAATAGCTAAACAATTGATTAAACACTGTAGTTAGCTATAGTTAGCTAAAATAACAAAGGAAATATCAGCAAAACAAAATATAAACAGCTTTCTTACACTGCAGGTCAAATGGCTAATATTCAACACACCATTCCCAACAGTTAAAGACATTGACAACATGATGGGTTGTTTCATCGGAGAGGTTCACATGACAGAAAAAAAAGGTTGGGAATCACAAATTGTTTCCACTCACAAATAAACCCCATTTTAAATAAAATCAAAATAACATTTTTGGATTATATTACCTACTAAACAGGCAAATTTAATGTGCATCCCATGGCCATCCTCAGAAAACTGAATTTGCTTACTGGCCTTAAAGCTTGCTGATGACAGCTAGGAGATATGGTCAAAAGTCCAGGGAAAAAAAAGTAAGTGGAATTATACAACCAGGTTCAAAGACAAACCAACACCTAATACTGAACGTAACAAGTCATTCATAGTTACGTTACTATTTGCAGCATAATGATTTGAAGACCTATCAAAGTAAAATCAATAATTTTTTTCTTAACCAAACACACTTTCCATTATGTCTCCTAACAGTTGAGAGAAAGCATTAGTGCTAGAGGCGGAGAGAGAGAAGCAGAGGCTTGCCACAGGACACCTTATAATTAGAGACACCTACCTCACACTGCTGCAGCTTGATTAACATCACCAGCACCGTGAAGGAGGACCGGAGGCCGCTCAGCTGTGTGCTTGAAGCTGTCATTAAAAACAGCAAACGAGCAGGGCTCCTCCAAACTACAGTGCTGGGTATAAAGACCTGCAATCTATCTACACCAAGCCTGCGGCCTTTTGTCGATGCACAGCTATTCTGTGGTGGTTGGTTTTTACACACAGGCAGCTGCAGGTCTGCTGCATTCCCAAAAGCTAGCTTGCTAACAAAGCTAAATTAAAAATGGTTTTATTCTACTTGCCAGGTCTCATAATTGGACCACCTGTTCAACTGCATTTACCATCACATTTTAAGTCCAGCCCTGTTTAATGTTACCAATTCAAAAGGCCTGCATAGAGTGAGAATGTACAGGGATAAGGCCTGAGAAAGGACTTTACCTGTTTTCTTTTGAGCATTTAGCAACTAACACAAGAAGTGCTGAGGTAGTACGGAGGGGAGTCATGTCAGAGTGTGGATGTAGGGTGAATGAACACCTCCATTGTGAAGCCAAATCAAACAAACAAAGGGACATAAGCAGTTCTGGTCTGCGTTTATTCAGCATTCAGACCAACACAAAGGCATCCTGTCTATATGGTGCTCATATAGACACAGGGCCGTGTGAACAAAATCGTGGTCAGCTATAATGAGAGCTGTATAGGGGAAGGATGATGATTTAGTTTTGGTTTTTGATTTTTTACCAGGGGTTGAGACTCTCCTTTACTTTGTGCATATACCCATCTGTCACATTTTCTATTCAATCCTAGCATCACTGATGTCTGTGAGGCTGTACGACTATGAGAGCTTGAACGGCATTTTTTTTGTTTGTTTGTTTGTTTGTTTTTTTAAATAAACAAATACAGATTTAATCGGGGAAAAATACACCACTTACCAATTTGGTGGGCAATAGAGAATTTTTGAGATAAAATTCAAATTCAATTTTTCTATGTGATTTTGCATAAATATGACTGCATACATGCCCAGGAAGCCGTTCCTTAGTCTAATAACTTCAGTAAATAATATTTTACATTGTTATACATTTCAGACAACTACACCATCTTTGGAGAAGTACTTCTGCACTATACTGTGTTTTCTCTATTTCATGTTTAAAATATTGATCTGAAAAGTAAACAATAATCATCCCCACTGTGAAATAAATGCAGTGAAGGCAAATGTACAATGTTTCCCTCTGAAATGTCACTGAGTGGAAGTAAAAAGAAGCAGTAGTGATAAAGGAGTAACATTTTTTTGTGTATCATATGTTAGAAAAAAAACAAAACATTTGATTATTGGCACACTGCAAAACAGGAATTGAAAGGACAGTAACAGCAAATAAAATCTTCCCATAATAAATGAGTTGGGCTCAAGTTTAGATGGTATAAAATTTACTATGTTCACCATTTCAGTTTAGGGTGTTACCATGCTACGTTTGCTAATTATCACTGAACACACAGCACAGTTGATGCTGACACAAATGCCAGTAGTTTTGCAGATGGCTGATCAAAAAGGCAAAAGCTGAAAGCACTGTGATAAAAATGACTTGATTATTGCACAAGATGAAACTGGGGATAAAACTTTTTCCAGCTCATCCAGTCTGACCCATATGACCAAGATGAATTTAAATTAGGATTGGGGCTTTGGGATTTTCTTATCAAACAACAAGGAAAGAAGTTGCCCTATTCATATTCAGAATTATGTTGAAGCATTATTTTTACATCTACAAAAATATACTCACAGTTTGCAAAATGTTCAGTATTTAAACCATATGTGAACCACTTTCAGCATTATGCTTATCAAAAGGTCAAACAGCGTCACCACCTTTAATAAGGCTCCTATCAACTCACTTCCAAGCAGCTGTGACCTGATGAACCATGTATAGGTCTATCAGTCACCACCTTTGGTATCTACACACACAGGTCAGAGAGGCTAGGTTGTGGGGACGCTATTATCATAGTCTAAACCAAGTCACCCACTTCCTACTGGAAAAGCAAGAACACTGGCTGACCTCCTGTAAGTCTGAGTCTAAATTTCAGCTGGTGTGCAGGTGGCAGTTTTCTACTTCCATCGACCTCTTGCTTTGAATAAATGCTTGTTTTCATGAACTGATTAGCTGAGTGTTTCATGCATGTCCAATTGTTGGGAATGGTTTTGCAAAATAAAAGTCTAGTCTAAAAATTCCAGTAGAGATCCATTCTTTTCCTAGTCAAAATAAATCAGACTGGACATGATTGGACAGCTACACAAACCAGTCCTGTTGTCCTGTTCTGTGAGGTAAACCCATTCATACAACATGTACTTCAAATGATATTAAGGTATTAGAGCTGAGAAGAAGTGAACTGAGTAAGCGAGAAGAAGGGAGGATAAATAGAAAAACAAAAAAGTAAGTGCATACAAAACAGAAATAAAGAAAGGAAAGGAAAGTGAACGCTGCCAGAGTCTGTGTGACTAAAGCGCTGCAACACACCAGTTTCTATTGATAGTCACCAACAGAGGAAATGCACACCATCACACTGGTCGCCAACAGACAGAGCAACACTACAGGGAAAGGAAGAAAAAAAGGCAGCTGGTGGGAAGAGACAGCGGAGACACTGTGCCTGAAGCTGTGATAGACCAGCTCAGCAAATGTCATGGACAAAAGAGGCAGAGGTGACAGAAAGCAGGCAAACAACATCAGGACACAAAGAGAGTGAGTGCACGAAGAAACCAACTCAAACCACACAATCGACAAACTGAGGCTTGGAGGGACTGAAGGTGCCTGGAGACAAACACAGCAGCAGTATCTCACTGTCTGTTTCATGCCAGGACCACAATGTTCCTTAGATTTAAGGTTGACTGACAGGCCAAATACAAAGTCCACTATTGATTTCTTTTTTTTTTTTTTGTAATTTGTCCCCTAGTGGAAAATCTTTTGTTTTGCTGATATAAATATTGACTTCCTACAGCACTAAAAGCATAATGAATAGTACATTAGTCTAACTACAAAACAAATGTAGTACAACCCTAATTAGAAATACAATAAAGGAATACATCAAGATTTAGACGTACCTGATTCTACATGAATGTGAGTAAGAGGGATTATTCTCTCAATTAGCTTTTTAAAGATTGGTGTGTTTTGTTAGAGTGTGTCTCTATGGAGTCAGACTGGCTGTTTAGCTCTGTTTCTACTCTTCATGCTAAGCTAAGCTAACTGGCGGCTGGCTATAGCTTCAGATTGAGAGGAAAAATACTGTATTTTCACAAATAAAAAGACAAGTTAAGCATAATGTACATTTCTACAGCTTTATTTCAGTAAATTCAACAACATAATCCTGCTGTTATAACTCTTTGTTGTTCTGTAAAAAAGTGCTATTTCAGTCACTGTAGGTGCAGCACTTTCTCAATGTATACATGTATTTATGGTTATCCTAAATGTTTCACAATAAAAGCCCTGTCATGAAATAAAGGGTCGCTGTGCACTGAAACAGAAGAAGGCTATTATTTTGAAACAGTAACAGGAAGTGCTGATTTTGTAATAATTATTTTGATTTAAATTTTGATTCGCTTCGCTAAAGAATCAGTAAGATGGTTTACACTAAATAACAACAGGACATTATAAATAAAGTCCTTCCTCTAATACAAGCCTGCCTTAAAGAGGGTTTGTGCTTCTACAGCTGAAGTAAATATAGGCCTCACTTGCTATTTAAATGAAAATGTAGTGTGAGAGTGGTGTCAATTCCTCACATCCAGAGAGTAGAAATAATATTAAACTGTCCCTGCAAATGATTTCGGAATGAGAGTAAAGTAACTGGACACCAAATACAATCACTTTTCATGGACACATTTTCATTATGGCTTATACCTTCTGTGTCATATGAGACATAACAAATGCGGGGGCTGTCTCTTTTGTTTTATTCACTCTTATGAAGCTAATGAATGTGTGTAGAGTAATTACATATACACATGTTGTTTATTATTTTCAAATCAAGTAACACTCATAATGTTGGTCTGAAATGGGGGCTACCTGTTCTCCTGAGCTATGACTGGGCTCTTCAGCCACTTGCTTCTGGAAGAGGTTATTACATCAGCAGGACGGATGAAGGGCTGAGGACATGGGTGGAGGAGTGGAGGGGTGGATGGGCTGATCAGCAGGGTCCCAGAGGGAGGCTTACGCAAACACAGGAAGTAGCGCTACTATGTGGGAAGTGCTTCATCATCACTTGAAATGTTTCTGCCTCACTCCCCACACTTTTCCCTTTGTATATTCTTACTGGAAGTACACTCACATACAGTATAAGGGCTTGTTACAGCCAATTCTGGACACTTGAACAAAATACACCAGTTTTACTGTTTACTGTTATGAACTCCTGTAACAGAGGATATACCCAGTACAGCAATTTAATGAAGAAAAATATTCATAGTATGCATAATTATGTTGATACTGTAAATCCAATTATTTATTCATGATTGCAGCTATTTATAGGCTCCCTGTGCTGTACAGGTTTTGTTTAAAAAAAAACCTACAAACATCTGTTTAAGCAATGTGGATGGATGCCACTGCATAAATGCAGTCAGAGCCTCTCACAACGCCCACCACCAGTCAGTACTGAGCAACCCATCTCTGCATACAAAACTAATAACATCATTAATGTGCCACAACAGTACAAACACTAGGACCGCTTGTTTGGAAAAATACAGTCTACTAATCTGCTTCCAGCAAAAAGTATGTTTTCAACATTCATATTTTAAAAAAATCTAAGGTCTGAAGGTGTACCAGGAGTGTGTGACTGTGAGATGCTAGGAACTCCCAGACAGAGGACAGAGATGATCTGAGCTGGGATTGTTTATTTAAAATGTGAACACACTGTGCTGACAGTATGACCTTCCAGATTCTGCACTCTTTCTACAGAGTTTTTCTTCATACTTTCCACACGTTTCACCATTTTTCTGTTTCAGTGTTGAAAGCTGTACTTGGAAGCTGCAGTTTCACATGCAGCTGTCTGCAGGACGGCCACTGAGGCAGCTCTGAAAAGTCATACCCCAGTCACGGACAGAGTGACTCAACTGCTGCAGCCCAACACCGTGGCTCATTAGTCACATGAGCACACATTACCAGTAAGTTATGTACAGTATTACCAAAGCTTTTTAAAGCATCAGCACCAGTTGTCAGAGTTAATGGCTCATACCGTATGCATTATAATGCTGATGTACTTCTCTCAGAAATCAAGCCTGATAATTTGCTTTACTTTTTCCACCTTTGATTGAATGATTATAACTGTTATGCAGTTGAGTACACAGACTAAACTGTCAATAACTGTGTATTTCCATTCCCATCAGGTGCTTTGCTTGTAATTAGAGAAAAACAGAAGATGTTAGAGGTTATCTAAATGGATCTAAACACTTCTCAGTGTCCTCTTTAATTCACCATGGTGTGGCACAAGGTCTGTTCAGCCCTGAATGCTCAGAAATCCCAGATGAAGTGATTAAGATATTGATTTATTGATCCTCCAGCACTGGTCTGTCAGTACTCTCCTGCTATCAGTTAACACTGTTTATTCACAGACAGCCTCAAGTCTCAGTTGGTGTTTTTGCAAACAAAGACACAATCCTCAGAAACTTCTCCACCAATCAGGAGTGTTTAGAGTTGAGTTTTCATTCATTTCATTAATTACCTAGACTGTGTCAACCCACCAGTCTCATGATGACCCAGGCATAATTTTACATTTACATAAAAGGTTTCTAACAGTATGTTTTACTTTGTTGCTTCCGTAAAGAACCCACTTTTTTCGATTGACAATGTAAAGTGTACACATCTGGCAAGCTAATTATCAGTGGATTACTAATGCTAACATAATTACCAGCACGTCTGACAGCAGAACTAATTTCAAGAGCTGAGAAGCGAGTTCATCATGTAACGTTTGGCTGCCAGTGATGTAAACTAACCATGACTATTTCAAGCTTCCCTTGGTTGGGTCCAAAACATCTTCTCAGATGAAGGCCTGTCTTTATTATTTAAAAAAATATACACAAAATTCCAGGGAGGCAGCAGGTGGTGCAGTGGTTATCACTGTTGCCTCACAGCAAGAAGGTTTTCAGTTCGGGACTTTGGTTTCCTCCCACAGTCCAAAAACAGGCTTGTTAGGTCAATTGATCAGTCTAAATTGACCATGAGTGTGGGTGTGGATGGTTGTCTGTCTTTGTTAGTCCTGTGATAGTCTGGTGACCTGTTCAGGGTGTACCCCGCCACTCACCTGTTGCCAGCTGGGATATGCTCCAGCAGACCCCCACAACCCAATTGGATAAGAGGGTACAGAAGATGACTGACTGACTGATACCAAATTCCACACAGGTAACAACTTTGGTTTCTTTCTTTGAAGGCTCAAGTCTGCACTCTCACAGATTTTGTATTTTGATTGATTGTGAACTGCATTAAACATTGTCTCATTACCTGTGTTTTGTTGGAGTGACTTTCATGTACACACAACAAATGTGTTGCTCATTAAATTACTCAGTCAGTCATTTTCTGTAGCTGCTTTCTCCACACTTGCGTAGCAGCGGTCTGCTGAAACCTATCCTAGCTGTCATTGGGCAGGAGGCGGGGGACAGGTTGCCAGCCTATCGCAGGGCTGATTAAATTACTCCTACAGCACAAAGTTTTTCACAGAGGGAGCTTCATAATTTTGCTTTCAGAGTGCACCAGATTGATGCTTTTAACTTAGAAATGTTTAATATTTTCTTCTGGAGGAGCAAAACCAGAGACCCCAGAGACTCACCCACCACAAAATCCAACAAAATCCTGTGGCAAACACCACACACACACACCAGATAAAAGACAAAAGTTTCATTCTGCAGTTTGTCAAACTCACAACGTGACATAGTAAATCATATAAAATCTAAAAATGTCCGACACTGCTGACTGTGCCCTTGATTTTATGAGGTGTAACTGAGCACAGAGAGGATTTATTGATGGGCATTTTACATTTTAAGAGGGTTAACTGTTGCTGTGGCACAGTATTACTTAAACTCTGTCACGGTCAAGTTTGTGGAGGTTGTACAGCACAACTCTGACTACTACACACTGTGGGATGACAACAGCATGACCCTGAATCAGCCAGCTGAGTCCAGACAGACCAAAGGTATCCTCACTCAGCATTAAATTAAGCCAGGAGCAGTATTGATCCTCTTGAGATCTGAGACTTCACATTCAACATTTTCTGATCCAGACATTATTAAAACCAAAGCAAAGAACGAAACTTACCTGGACATCGTAAAGTGCCACAATATTTTCATGCTGCAGCTCCTGAGCAAAAAAAGAACGACATGTTAGCAGGAACATTAACTCGGCTAAGGCAGCTAATGGGATCACTTTCATTGATATTTCTATCAGGGCCCTTTTCTGTCCAAGGTGCAGAGTTGCACAAGGCCAATGTCAGGTTGCTCGTTAAGTACACTGACAAGATAAAGTGAAAGGCAATTAGGTGTCATGCTCACCTTCAGAATTTTGATTTCCTTGCCAAGAAGGATCTGGGACTTGGATAGGTTCTTCTTATTAATACTCTTAATGGCCACCTCCCAATCCGTCTTCTGCACAGAGACACACAGAGAGGAGGATGGACAAGAACAGATTAAATGACAGCTTAACGCTCCTGTAAAACCCTGTCAGTTACAGAAAATCATGTTTTCGTCTTGAGGTGTTTTCATTTTCCAAGCTGACATTCAACAATCACTGGAGGACGTGCGTGAGTCTGCGCTGTCAGTTAAAAATACAGGCCTGTAAATACAACTAGGTCAAGCTCTCCCTCAAGAAACATTTTAGTAGACGTGGGAAGCCACTGTTCCAGATGCTGGTCATCTCACCTCGTCATCAGTGTCCTTAGGAGACAGCCTAATAGATACATACTCATTAAATACGTGGTGTTTGTTGTGTGAAACAGAGCCCCTGCTCTTTCTCCTTGTAGTGCTGAGTACCGTATTTCCTCAAACAGTGAGCAGGGCCTTTGTATTCCTCATCTGCAGAGGGAAATAGGCCTCTATTTGAAGCAGGCTTGGACTGGAGGCAGGAATTTATTTCTGATTTGATGTATTTGTTGAGAAAAATTGGAAATAATTTAATACAAAGCCTTGTTTTTAGGCATCAGCACAGATCGGTAGAGAAGCAGATTCAAATGTTTATGTTTGATGCTGTTAATATAACACTTCCTGTAACCATTTCAACCTAAAAGCTCTCCAGTGTGGATAAAAAATATGAATTTCTTAACGGAGCTTTTATTTAGAAACATCTGCCGGCACATGGTTCAGTATGTAACAACAAAGTGTTGAAAATGATTTAATTGTTAAATTTAAGAAAATAAAGTAGAATTGGACAACACCCTTAAATGACATCCGCCTGTATTTTGAGACCAGCCACAATTTGCCCCCTGCCATTATCAGAGGCCCGGCTTTTATTTAGCCTTTGAGGAAACACCAATTTTATCTTTTACAGTATGAGCAGAAGTGGCCCACTTTCACTGTCCAACACTGTTACCCCTTTTCCACCAAACGGGTTCCAGGGCCAGTTCCGGGCCAGTTCCTGACTTGGCCCCAGTTTGTTGGTTTTCTACCGCCGTGAGAACCGGCCCCAGCCCCTAAAACAGGGGCTACCTCTGGCCCCACTTCTTTGCTGGGCCAGACTTAGCCCCGATTAAGCAGCGACTACACCAGGAGCTGGGGGAGCGACGGTGGAAACACAGCTAGCGATAGTAAAAGAATAAAGTAATGAAAATACCGTTCTGGCTCTGGATCTCAGTGTAGACTGTAAAACCAGGAACAGCACTTGTATGCACACGATAACTCCTCCATTTAAACATTATCACAGCGAGGCTGCGCTTCGCCGTCATATGGGACCAGGAAGCACATCGTAAATTCCCTAAACTGAATAAATACCGCACATAGCGATGCAACACTGCTTTGTTAACTCAATCATGTTGTAACTAGAAGATCCGCTGAAAAAAATAATTTTTTCATGGACTGATAGTAACAGGGTGACAGTAGTATGTTAACAGCAGCTAGCTTGCTAGCGGCCGGTTGTTGTGAACCGGCTTCCGCTGCAGCGACGTACTGACGTTTGACGCGGCCCCAACCTGGCCCCCTCCCGATGGAAAATCAAACCGGTCGTAGGAGAACCGGCTTCTGAACCAATTGAGCCCTGACTCGAGCCCCAGCCCGGAACTGACCCTGGAAAAGGGGTACCAGTCCACCTTAAAGTTGTATAACGCCTGTGGATGGCGGTGTTCAGTAATTTTCAAGCTAATTCATGAAGTGAAGAACTGAAAAAAATTATACTCTTCTGTGTACTGGGAATGCTGTCTTGTGCACACAGATACCTGCACTTCATTTTTTTTTCTCCATTTTTTTTTTCTTCATGTCCTTTTGGGGATTATTGAAGCCAATAATGTATTAACAACTGATAACGTAATAAATTTGCCCCTTTTTGAAATGTAATAGGTCAATAACCTAATAAAAATCCTGAACTGATAACATAATAACTTTTGGCAAATAACATAATAATTTATTATGTTATTAGCCTGATAAAAGAAAAAAAACTTTGCAAATGTAATAACTGAGCCAATAACGTAATAAGTTATTACGTAATAAGTTATTATGTTATTATTAAATAATTTATGTATTTACGTTATTATTACATTATTGTTAATTATAAGTTATTACGTTATTAGCCAAAAGTTATTACATTATCGGTTCAGGACTTTGATTACATTATTGGCCAATTATTACATTATTGGCCTTTTACTTTTCAAAAAGGGCAAATTTATTACGTTATCAGCTGTTATTACATTATTGGCTGTTATTACATTATTGGCTTCAACAGGGCTCAGTATCCAACACTTACCTTCCATACGAAGATTCAAAGTAAAAGTGGTGAGAGGCAAGATAATGGCATATTTTCACAGTGTTAAATCATTGGTTTATTTATATTCATATGTATATAAAATCCAGAAATAAATCCAGTTGTCAAATAAAAAGTAGTAGAAGTACTCAGTAGCCCTTTACAGTACAAGGTTGGGTTTTTTTTTCCCTTTTCACAGCTTGGTTTGTCCCGAGCCCCCAGGACGGCCTGTTGTCTAAGTAGACTTTGTGTAAGGGAGTGATGGTTGTTCAAGATAAATAGTTATGTCAGGAAAAATACTGAAAAATGGCACCGAGAGCAGTTTTTTTTCCTCACATAATTGCCGTGTCAGCTGCTGATTTTGCAGTTTGGATCCATAGATTAGGGGAAGGGGACTTTCACAGAATGGTGAAAACGTGGACATTATATAAGCAGCACGTCCTTTATGAGGAGTGTAATGCAATTTATGTAAAGCTGTTATTTATTTTGGTAACTTTCAAACCAATACAGCAAGAAAAAATACAGAAATACCTGATTTTCCACACTGGAAATGATGAAGTTTCATTCACAAAACAAGTGGGGGGGGATGATTGTAATAGAAGGATTCAAATTATACAAGAGCCCATTAGTGCATCAAGAGTCATAATGCTATAAATTGCAAATGGCCACTCTGTATGATGAGTTTTTGCACTTTTATTTCAAGTACAAATTTTAATCTAATACTGTTATTACTGCTTGAGATCAAACCCATCACTCTTTGCTCCTCAGCTCTTCAGTCCGTCGCTCTGGCTCTGGAGATGACGGGGAAGTTTGGCTTCACCATGGCCTTCAGCGTCGTCTACATTTACACGGCTGAGATCTACCCGACCGTGCTCAGGAACGTCGGCATGGGGATGTGCTCCTCAGCTGCACGCATCGGCAGCATCACAGCTCCTTATGTCATCTATCTAGGCACGTAGAGCACATCAGACTCACAGAGATGCTGCATTTTCACTGCATGGATATACTGTAGCCACTCATTTAAACAAAAAGGAAACTATTAGAGGTATGTACCAATTCTAATGTAAGCTCCTTTGATCTTTACAGGTACCTATAACAAGGTTTTGCCATACATTTTAATGGGAAGTCTCACGATTGCCTCCTCTGTGGTTAACTTCTTCCTCCCGGAGACCCTCCACAAAGATCTACCAGAGACAGTGGATCAGATGCAAAAATGTCAGGGGTAGGTGCATTTTACTGAGAATATCTTCAAATAAGAAATGATTTTCATCAATTACATATGAACTGTAGTAATAGCTCAGAAGTGGTTTTAGTATTTAGTCAGCATTTTGTTTTATTTTGTTGCAGATTGTGCAGCGGACCCAAAAAGAAGAAGAAATATGTAGAAAATGGAGCAATGGGCAGCGAACCCATGCAACGTGAGGCCAAATCTGATGTGCAAACTCTTACACTTTAGTTTCTTTTTTGATGACCTTCCTTGAAAAGAAAGTTTTACTGCTTGGAAGAGTTCATCTGGAAATAAAATGCTTAGTGGGGATCCAGAAATGAGGAATTGTTAGGTTTTTCTATCAATATGTTTTGGGGTTTTTTTGTACTCAGTGGTGGATTCAAAAACTAGAAATGTTGCAAAGAAAAATAAATATACCATTACATTTTTGTATGAAATTGAAATTTATCTGATTGGTTTTGTTGCATAATAAATGTAATTTAAAAAAAATAACAAAATCAGACCTCTTATTACAAAGTCTCAGGTGTCTGCTGGAGCCTATCCCAGCTGTCATCGGGCAGGAGGCGGGGTCCACCCTGGACAGGTTGCCAGCCTATCACAGGGCTAACACAGAGACAAACAACCACTCACACACACCTATGGTCAATTTAATTTGATCAGTTCACCTAACAAGCATGTCTTTGGACTGTGGGTGGAAACCGGAGTACTGCACAGGGAGGACATGCAGACTCCAAACAGAAAGGCTCAAGCCGAGATTCGAACCCCAAACCTTCTTGCTGTGAGGCTCAAGTGCTACCCACTGTACCACCGCTCTTATTACACAGTTTCACTTATTTTTTTCTCTTTTTGTTTTATTGTTGCTGCTGCAGAACACTCTTAAACTGTCAACACCTGCTTCGTACATGTGCTTTGTAGTAATGGTCGCTTCCCTCTTCCTTATGCGTTGCTATCGCTGCACCAGTGTCTGCACGTGACCCAGACTCTCAGATTTATCTGGGGCAGATAAGCCTGATCAGATATGACAACACATTTCACCTGGATGAAAATATGTGCACTTTCTTTTAAAAGTAATATTTTGTCACTTTGTGAAATGTAAGAAGAAACAGATTTAAAGCCTGAATGATAAAAACTATGTGTACAGTCACCGGTCGATGAGCTTAGCTTAGCACAAAGAATGAAAACAGGTGGGAATGGTAAAACTTTATTAGACTTTGTGACATTTAAACACAGATGAACTGTGTTCAGATGTAATAAACTACACTCACTGATTTATCTGAAGCTCAGTAATTGACTTACATCTGCCAGGGAGGTTCTGTCTGTCTCTGTTAACAACATTACACAAAACCCTATTATTAGAGCTCATGGATATATTAATTAATTTATTTATTTTGTTGTTGAGATGGAGTAAAACCCACTGAATAAATTATTACAACTGCTGCAAGATCAGAGAAATCCCAAATCTATTCACTTCTCTTTTATAGTTAGCAAATGTTGCTAATGACAGTGTTGCTGATTTCACCACAACTGTGTTCAGTCCAGAGCATCACTACAGTTGGATTACGTCTTGGTGCCATTTTGCATTGAGTGCTTTCTAGTTGGTTTAATACAAGTGTACAATACAATATGATGCAGAGGGAGCAGTGTTTTTCTGCAGGTTGATTTCTGAAGTATAAGAAAGATCAATGCTCCATTTAAAATCAAGCAGGTTACCCAATCTGATTACATTACATCACACTACATAACGCAACTTATGCAATAGCCCACTCTGGAGTAAATCAGTCACAGGGGAATGACTCTAAAATGCAATTAACAAATCAGAGGTTAACAGGAACTGAAACATTCACCAGTGATTCTTTATCTAAATGAAGGTCCGAACGTTTGTTAAGGATGTTCCAGTACTTTCGTCAAACATATGTAAAGTATTGATTTCAGTGTCCTCCTGCAGGACAGTCATCCTGCTGGTTCTCTGTGAGAGTTTATCAAAGAAAATAAATGAACAACTTAAGCAGAAAAGTGAAAACCTCTTCATCTTTAAACCGTCTTTTGGAATAAATAACCCGCACAGACGGAGACAGACTTTATTACTGTTTTACCGCTGCTTGAAAATGATTAACTCTCATTTTAAGAATTCAACACATGACCTTTCATCACATTACCTGTTATATCATGAATTTATTGTCATTTTGTTGACAGCATTTATATCTGAAAACCTTATTTAGCACAAGAAATACAGTAAGCAAGAGTTCAAATGTAGGTTTTTTTTTTATAGCAGTATATGTAACTGTGTAACCTGCCTGTTGAGGTGAGGCTGGACTATAAAAGCTGACTTACAGTTCACATGTCCTCAAATGCGTGTCACTGGCTGGTAGAGGACACTCGCTCCGGAGCCTGTCAGTACAGAGGGAGCACTTACTTTGATTTTTCTTTTCTTTTTTAAAATTTCTTACTTTGATCTTGTTTTGGTGAAGTAATAGACATCATGAAAATCAGAGACTATGACACCATCACATCTTTTCTTGGCACGTGGGGGCCCTTTCAGAGGATGGTTTTTTTGGCTCTGGCCACCAGCATCCTCCCGAATGGATTTATTGGGATCTATATAGTGTTTGTCGCTGATACTCCACCTCACGAATGCTACATCCCTGAAAAGTACAACATCAGTGAGATGTGGAGAAATGTGACAATCCCACTGGAAACGGTCAACGGTGTTGAAAAGCGCAGCTCTTGCTCGAGGCTCAATCTAGGAATTATCCAGAACTACTCTCAACATGAAATCATCCCAAACGTACACGTGAATGTGAGTGAAATTCCTGTTGAGAGATGTGTGGATGGATGGACGTACAGCAACAACATCTACCAGTCAACTATTGTGACCGAGGTGAGCATGTCATCACTTTACTTCCTTTGGTTTTCAACATCTTACACAAATAAATTGCAGTTTGTGGAATATTGTAACACATCTGGATTTCAAGGAAACAAAAGTGATTTTAATCAATTACAAATACACTCATGCACTCAAAGCAGTGTCAATTACATACTCACAAGAATTGTATTTAAATATATAAATACATAAGTAAAAAGAAGTATTGCCGAACACTGAATATCCTGTCGTATGCCAAACATGCAAAGTCCAAACTAAATGACTGAAAAATGGCTGTAATCCAGATACAGCAACACTAAGCAGAGCCACATCTAAATGTCTTTATTACTCATAAACTGCTCATTCACAGTCATGGTATTAATTATTAATTTTCATTAGATAAGAAAACTGTGATCAAGCACCATCTAAAAACTGGATTTTGAAGTTTCTGTATGTACATTTATGCAAGTTCAGACTTCACCAGAGTGAGCTCACAATTCACTGCACACACAGATTATAATGAACTGGCTTCATCTTGGTTGTTTGTTTCTTCCCCTTTCATAATAAACTGTACTGAACATTTCATTTTTCTACTGATGTGAGTGAGTGAAGCCATCACTGCAACAGACATGTTCATGTTCACTATTCATTATTCATTTATTTGTTAAAAAGGATCCCCATTACCTGATGCCAACAGCACCAACTAGTCTTCCTGCAGTCCACAAAAAATACATCAAAAGATCATATTTACATTATTCATTAAAAACTCCAGTAAGTTCAACAGCTAAAGTTTCTTTCTAATAGTGAGGACTAAAAGTAGCAGTGCACATCTGCTAATGCTGGTACAGCTTGTGATGTAAAGTGGGAAGATCATGAGGTGTAGTTAAAAAAATCAAACATAATAAATACGTACTATAGTTACAAAACTTTATGCAAATGCAAAAAAAAGACCTGAGGACAGTAGGTATCTCAGTATAAAGAACTATCACCAGTTTCTCAGTTTAAATGCATAAACACAACCCATAAAATACATGTTTATATCTTCTACATATGTCAACACATATTTTGTGGTTACATTTAATGCAAAACTGGACAGACATGGAGGAATGGGATAAAAGCACAATTTAATCCTGTCAAATGACCAAATGTTTTACCAGAAGAAGAAAGAAGTAGAAATTGCACTTTATGCTGAATTGTTGTTGGGTTGTGTTTTTTTTTTTTTCACCATTTAAAGTGAATACTGTTCTGAATAAAGTACTTGAAGTACTTAAAATAGCAGTTTAACTTAATGTATGTTCAGTTTTGTCCAGGGATATTTTCTATTTATTTTTCTACTGCATTAAATGCATTTTTCCAGACATTAAAAGAGCTTGAGTTTACAATATTCATATGTGTGTCTATTATTTGATTCAGTCGTCCACTAACATACATTTAAATTAAAAAAATAAATAAATAAAAAAGCATTTAGGGGCAAATATCGTTATGTGATTAAAATGCAATTAATCAAGATTAATTAATTGCAAAGCCTCGAATTAATTAGATTAATTATCTATATCCATAATATATACATATGTGTTTTACTGGTTCAGCTAAAGTAAACTCATAGGCCTGAGTCTTCAGAGAGATCCACATGAGATGTGTTTTACAAATGAGTGAAAAACTTGTGTTGATTTTTCAGTGGGACTTGGTGTGTGATGAGGCGTACAAAATACCACTGACCACCTCAATTCATTATGTCGGTGTGCTTGTGGGAGCGTTGATCTCAGGCCAAATATCCGACAGGTACTGAACGCCCCACTGCCTGAACATTTTAATAAAAAATGTTGAAGCTTGCTGAACTGCATTTCTTCTACAGGTTTGGGAGGAAGCCAGCACTGTTTGTCATGATGTGTCTACAGACCGTCGCAATCACTGCACAGATATTCTCTCCCAACTGGGAAGTCTTCGTCCTCACCTTCTTCTTTGCTGGTGCTGGAGGGTTCTCCAACTATATCATTGCATTTGTGCTGGGTATGTTTTTACAGCGTCTGATGATGTTGTGTTTAGGTGTTGAGATCATACTGAAGGTCTTCACTGAACTAACCGTGACAATATTTCTCCTTTTGCGAAATGTGACAGCAAACAATGTCACATAATTATAATCTTTAAGATCTCAGGATGGGCATGGATGCACATGGAAATGGACAGTATGTGGTGTATCAGATTAATTTCTCTTTTTAACTTATGACACGTACAGGTTCAGAAATTCTAAACACCAAAACCAGAGTGGTCTTCTGCTCACTTGGAGTTTTCATGGCCTCAGCGACGGGCTATATGATAATGCCTGCAGTGGCCTACTTCCTCCGTGAATGGCGACTGCTGATGATCCCCATGGCCGCCTGTGGCCTGATCTACATCCCCTTGTGGTGGTAAGAATATTCACATGCTGTGTTTAAGCTTGATGGTGTAGTGAAATGTTTCATTCTGCAGGATTATTATGCTGCCTGATTTGAATGGTGGCAGTCAAAGATGTTTGTCTGAAAAAAATGTGCATCTTCAAAGTAGAAAGCACTCACAGAGCACCAACTCCCAGCAAGGTGTAATCCAGCTGCAGTGATGCTGTAGAACAGTGGTCCCCAACCACCGGGCCAGGGGCCGGTACCGGTCCGTGGGGCAGTTGTTACCGGGCCGCACAGAAAGAATTAATAAAAATATAACTTCCGTTGCATTGATTATTA
>OOFC01007683.1:13982-74745 GCA_900323345.1 Pseudochromis fuscus
AACCTTCATTTTTCAATACATTTGTTTCATTTTGGCTTTTAGATTTGTAAACACCATGAAACTGATAAAACCACATTTATCTGATCAACTATAGATGATATTTATCAAATAAACAAATCTCTATAAAATTATGGAAACAATGCTTTATGTTATTGTTAACTGCCACTAATTGTATGAAATTTGAGACATAAATTCAGTGTTAAACTAACTAAGAAATAAATACCTGTAAACTTAGGGGGTATATTATAATATATTGCTGTATATTTTAAAATATTACAATATTCCTCGGTGGGAGGAAATCAAAAATAATTAATTTGATTTAATTTGTTTAATGAATCATCAGCGCCTGTTTGTTTTTGTTGTTTAGTGACATGTCCTGTGGAAACCAACTGCTTCTCCTGAGTCTTTGTGTTATTCTGACAAATATCAATAAAATGACAAAAGATGAGTTGAGTATCTTCTTTCTTAGACTTTGAAAGTGGTTGTATCCATGTCCATATCAAAGTGCAAAGCTTTGATTCCACATATATTTTTATAATGGTTGAAGAGACACATGAGTGTGTGGGTGAAAATATATCAATTATGTTGCTTTGAGCACATTTAGTCAGAGGTGCAGAGTATCAAAGACTTAAAAAATGCTTTGAAACTCTGAATATTATTACTTTAAAGTGATGTGATGTGTGGACAGCAGCATAGATACAAAACTAATTGCATATTAAAACGTCCGCTCGAGCTAACTTGAAGTTACTGCTCTAAAAATAACTTTAATGAGACAATTATTTGAAGCTCAGTTTCAATATTCTCTCTTTGAATTTTCATCTGAAGACCTTTTAAATAAAATAGAAAGTGGGGGGATCTGTGTAATCGCTCTGTCTTTGTGTTGGACTGATCTGAGCGTGTTCACTTGGTCGAGGAGTTCAAAGAGGTTTATCACAGCGCACGTTCTTTATCTGCAGTCTTGTGCACATGTGGATTGGACGGCGAGCGAAATCTCTGCTGCTGGCCTCACGCCACTCCACACACACAAAACCTCACATACATCCACAGAGGTGAAGAGAGTCTCACTGTCTCCCATTTCCTCTCTGTCTGATACCATTACCATTATCTGTGCCATGCTCACGGTAACCATTTAGAGGCCAGGAAGAGTATGGCCAGCAAAGTACACTGCAAATGGCCCCACTATTAACTAATCAGTAGATGAATGTACATTGATGTGCCTGGTGCCGGGTGCTGTTACTATTACAGCCAGCCTCATAATAATCCATTAGCACGAGAAAAATTAGGTTTCTGTGTGAAGACGTGTTTGTACAAAGTGCTTTCACCACACTGCGTAATCTACAGGATCTTTGCAGTAATTAACCTCCAACCAAGTGAATGCCTTTTCATTATTTTAGTAATTAACTGAAAGAAAACACAGCATTATTTCTTTATTTTTTAATTCAATATAGGTGTGTTACAAGTTGCAAATTAAAATACATTTTAGCAGGTCACAGTCTTGGTGTTGTCTTTATTCATTGATTTTATGGTTTGAAATATTGTGTATTCTGTGGTTACAGTGTTTTTTCATATAATAATAATAATAATAAACTTTACTTATAGAGCACTTTTCAAATCAAACGTTACAAAGTGCTTTCCACTAATAAAATACAGCACACATAAAGAAAACTAAATAAAATACAAAAATGTGCACAAATACAAAGCAGCAATATGAACTTAAAAACATAAATAAAATCAGGAACGGCTTTTTGATAAAAATATGTTTATATGTCAGGAGTTATTTTCTGAAATATGAAGTTATTATTCATAATAAAGGTGTATGAATAGGATAAAGAGAATTGCACTGTAATATTTTTGTAATATTTTAGATTAAACATCTGGCACCATCTGGCACCTTCTAAGATTTAGACCTAAAACTTTTATCGTTGTTATTACATAAAACAACATATGGGTTTTTTTTACAACACAGAACAGAGTTTACTTCATTTCTGGTCAGCCATTAATTTAAGTTATTCTAATGCTGTCACATTATACTTTATTGCACTGCTAATAATTATGAATTAGTTACAACTCGTCACTTAATTGTAACTAGTCGAGAACTATTGTTTTATTTATTGATTAATGGTTTTGCTATAAGTTAAAAACGTATTATCATTACTTATATTATTAATTATTATTACTTCTAACTGCTCCCAGCTCGAAAAAGAAAGATAAAAAGTAGTCAAAAAAAACTTGTTAACTTTAAAAAGTACACTGTCTGATTAACCATTAACCCCTGAGCTGTTTAAATGCTGCAAAACTGAACAAGACTGGATTCTGGCAACAAGATATCACCATGTCAGAGTGAGATTTGAAAAACGCCATTAACAGCGACAATTTGTCTTTGGCCTGAACACAAGTGTAAATTAAAGAGCTAAAAACAGCCTCATAACTTTGAGTCAATAACACTGAGGTGACTGAACCTGATGCAGCTCCACCACTTTCATATAGCAGACTTCAACACAACAAACATCCACTGTAGATGGAGCAGGGAGACACACGGTTGTGATAGATGCTGCCTGGTTCAGGGACCTCCAGGGCAGAGGAGCTTAACTCTTTTTCTATAAAGGCACTTTTATGTTTCACTTCAGAAAAAAATGAAAATGAGCAAGCTCGTATTTGCATCACCAGGAGAACATCCCCTTTAAGATCTTAAAAGCCAGTTCGGGGAGAAGAGAGATGGTGACAGATGGACTTAAGCTCGGGCCTGCACTGTCATCTAGGTGACTTACTGTACAGTACTCTGCATCCCCCCCTCTCTCCATCTGCACATCATAATTCACATCTTAAAGATAACCTTGCTTTTTTCAAATGTCAAGCAATAAAAATAAATTTTAAAAAAGTCATGTGCACATTCCTCCTCAGTATGCTTTCAATTATCATTAAAAAAGGACCCGCTCTCAAGAGGCCTCCCCCTCTGAACCTTTGCTCTTAAGTTTTTTAAAAGATTTTCCATCAGTAACTGACATGATCTATTAGAAAAAATAACAAACATGCACTTTTTTCACCTAATTCTACTAATGAAAAAATCAATGTAGGGGAGGATATCAAAGCTAATACCTTAGTGTAGGAAATCCATTATCTAATAAACATATTACCAGTAGAACCGATACTAAGATGGATAAATATCGACGATTACAATAACTATGTGTATACCGTACAAATTCCATTAGGAAACGCTTTGTGTCCGACATCACTAACTCCCACTTGCATCGACATGCAATTGAAGAGGCACAACACTACAGCTGAGGGCTATGGGAAAGCAATTAAAGAAGTATTTTGCTGCCGGACCTCAGCTGAAAGGCATTAACTACGATTCCCTTCGGAGCAAAGTGTTCCTAGTACGCTCTGTTAGGTCAGAGAGTGGGCTGTGTCTGGGTGCTACAAGCTGTAAACACACAGAGAGAGAGAGACGGGCAGAGTGAGACGGATGGTCGCTGTTATCACCAGTACACACAGTAGCCAGCAGGATAAGTAAAATAGTAGTAGCACCAGCTCTCTAACACTTCTTCGATATTACGGCCTGGGGGTAAAAATGTAAAGAAATAAAAAGAAGGGGAAATAAAAAACACCAAAGGGACGAATGTAAAGGGAGAAAAAAAAAAAGAGCAAGCATTACAACACAAAGTTAATTAACATCAGGAGAATAAAAGACAAAAGGAGAGACAATAGAAAGAAGGAGAGAAAAAGTGAGTGAACAAAGAGGTTTTGAAGAACAGGGTGATTATGCTACAAATCACTTTCTCCTTTCACAACAAGCCTCTGAAGCCTGAGTCTGAAGCCTGAGTCTGAAGCCCTCTTGGGAAGACTCGGCCTCTTCTAGTGCACCATTACTATACAAGCACCAAAGGTTGTTTATTGTCGACCACAACTTTTTCAATCATTTATTTATTTATTTTTTGTTGTTGGGGGGTTTGTTTGGCCATTATCTAAAGACTTGAGAGTATGGATTTGTTACATGAATTCGGTAAAGGAGGTCAAGGTGACAGGGAGGATACCACTCTGCAATGATAATCATACACATCACAGCTGAGGGTGGAAATAAAGGCAGCGTTTGAAGTTTCGCAGACATTATGCTGAGAGTATGTTTGTGCAAATACCCCCTTGAGTGATGACAAATGGCTTGGAAATAAACAGTAACATCTTTTCTGCTTTTTAAGTAGCACCAAGGTCGCATTCAACTTGAAATTGCACCACCAAATTTCCAGAGAAAATTGCCTAACACACAAACTGACTGACAAAAAAAATAAAAAAAGGAAGAAAGTGAATGTGTTAGGAAAAAAATAAGAGAAAATCATTGGCCACGGTCCTCCAAAGTCTGCGTAACGGCTTTCCCTCAGTGCCACCAATCAATCACGGAAACCTTAATAGTGGGTGATTACACCTAGTATTACAGCCGACCCTGTGAGTCACAGAGAGCCAGTGCCAAAATGAGGATGAAAAAGAGCTGAACAGCAAAGAAAATCATTGAACGGTCGGGTAGTCTAGGGATATTATAATAAGTCAGAATCACCGGTGTCTCGCAGCACATGAAGAGCTGTCCTCAGAGGGAAAGAATAAGCTACATTAATTACTGCCAACCACACTGGGCTTTGCTTTCGGGCCCCGTGAGAGTGAGACTTCAATGGCGAGCAGCAGGGGGTTTCTACAGGGGCCCGATGTGTCAGTAATGCTCATGTTGGATATTTCTCTGGGCCTCAAAATAATTTCTGAATGACTGATTTTTTCATTGTCAAAAGTTTTCATTAAGCAGTACCCCCTGGCTTTCTCTCTGCTGATGCATGTGCCTAATTGTTACTATGAATGAACTCTTCCTCGTTTTTTTCTACTAAATACATCAAAGGGAGGATTTGAACTGATTAGCAAAAAGGCCTGTTACAAATATGACATGTGATTTTGCTTTTAGATGTTTCGTAGCTTACCCAAAGTCTTCTACATATTGATTATACAAACATGATTGTGTCTGGATCTCCTCCTACCTAACTACTCTCCAAAATGTCAAACTATTCCTTTAACGACCTTCTGGTTGTTTTCTCTGACGTTCGACGGCAGCGCAACTTCTCATTAATAAAAAATGATCGCTATCTGTGGCAACGTCTCGACAGGTATGTAGACAGATGCATCAGAGCTGCGTGAGAGCACCAAATGTGTTGAATCGGGCCAAAAATATTCAACTGCGTCACTCTAAATGTCAACGCTTATGAAAAAAAAACAAAAAAAAAACAGCATATCTGGAGTGATAATCTGGACACCTGGTTGGTAAACAGCAGGGAAGATCTGCAGGGAAGAAAAGACAGAGACGCTTATTTTCAGGAAGGTTAACTTCATTTTCTGCTCTGATATTTTATAATAAGTTTTTCTGACTTAAAACACTGAAGAAAAGTGTGTTTTAAGTCAAGCAGCAGTTCCCCCTCTTCTGTGTCAGTGAGTTACGTGGACTCGGTGACTGCACGTCTCCCCAAGCGACAACAAAGCTATCAGAGGTTGACACTAAGGCACAGAAACCCCCTCAGGAGGTGTTTTCCTACCGACATGGGAGGGAGAAGGTGAAGGGATTTGGAAAAATAAGGAGGACGGACAGAATAGGTAGGTGGGCAAAAGACAGGGGAGACTACGAACACAATTAACTGTGAAGGACAACGAGTGAAAAGGACAGAGCAGCAGCAGAGGACAGAGATGAAGGAAAGACAGAGACAGAGAAAATGAAATCAAAAAAAGATGAGGCGGGCCAGTGTGTCGTCCTGGCCTCTGATAAAGACACGAAAGAAGAGGAAAGAAATGAAACAGAGGGAAGTGAAGATGCGATGATAAATGAGATGGGTTGGAGGTACACAGGAACAACAAATGGCAGCACATAAATAGAGGAGAGAAAGAAGACATTATAAAGAAAATGAATGTGTCTCAGTGCATGAGCAGCATACAGTAGTGAGATAAAGAGAACAAATATATGAGTGTGGGGAGTTTTTGTTGTGCTGATGGAGAGAATAGCAGCATATGGTTATTAATATGCTGATTAGATCCTTTATGAACATGTAATCCAGAAGAATAGACAGGGGTCAGCTTTGTTTTTCTACAAATGTCTTAATCACAGTGCATTGATTGCACGTGTGCTTTCACAATGAATCAAGGATTTGTGCCTGGTTATTAATGTTTTCAGTAAATATCAGCATTAAATATTTACCACTCTTGTTTTGAAGTTAATGACAGTATGACGAGAAGATTTTAGAAATGTAAGAAGGTTAAAAGCTTTCTTATCCTGGTGTAAATTTCCAAACCATTTTGGGGTATTGGATTTGTGCAAAGAGCCCAATTTCACAGCTGAAAGGAGGCTTTAATCAGTCCTTAGTGCAGACTAACAGCTATTTGATAATGAGCTACCTTACCATTTAAAACAGCTGTGTTTAGGTTATTATAACCCAGGCAAAGGCAATTTGGATCATTTTTGACAAATTGCTTTTCATGTCTTAAAACCTGTAAAGTGCTTTTTCTTAAAGGTAAATTTGTGTGGTGAGGAAAACTAAGAATAAATGGGAGGTGATGTGAAGCTGCATGCTCCTTGGCTTCGCTAACAAATCTTCATGATTTCAGATGGGGAGCGTTCAATCAGTTCAGGTAGTGAGGGGAGCACGTTTTGGCAGCAGCTGTGCAGCCGTGGCGTCTTGAGTAGCGGTGCTGCAAATCGAATTCAGGTATTACAGGAGGGGAAGAGACCAGAGGAGACACTATGACAATTTTTTATGAAAATCTTAAACCATCCAAAATGTCCATCTCACTGTCATTGTCACAAACACACACACGCACCACTCCTGCTGTGTGTTTACTAAGCCATCAGCCATTTGCTCTATTCTAGCACCACCTATTGATACTACTTCATTTGTTCACAATCTGAACTCTTACAGATACAGCACTATTTTGTAGGATATGTGATACATGAAATTAACTCTATTTAAAATCTTGAATTACAATCATATCCACCTCTTTTCTGGAGTTCAGTCTCAGATCACATGCAAATGCTGCAAGCTTCCACTACACTAAAACTGCTCATGCAGCCACCTGCACTTGGTAAACAGCTTAACAGGGCGGAGATAACTGAAACAGATGACTGTGAAATTAAATTTTACGACAGCAGATCCTCTTCTCTTCATGGAAAATCACGAACGAGGGCCCTCGCCTGAATAAAGTTCATATCTGATTCATACAGGGAACAGAAGGCAGAGTAACATGAAAGATGGGGAGAGTCGTACAGAACGGCTGCAGCTGCGCCACACATATTGCAACACTTAACTTTAATCACATCCTATAACCAGTCCAGCTCGCTCAATAGTTTCAGCTAAGTCAACTTTCGTGTTTTTTGCTAGTCTATAAATGTCTTTATCGTTTTACACAGCCCCAGCTGTGTGACACTGAACGATGCATCCAGGGGAGCATGAAATGAACAAGTAAAGCCTCTGACAACGAGGTGACACCTAATATCAAATCGAAAAGGTTAAACCACACGCTTGGATCTGTCTGAGCCTGACGTATAGCTTGCTAACATGGGAACCTTAAACCCTAATAGGTGACATTTGTCTGAATAATGCAGTTTCTCAGAACATGTATCCTGGTAACACTTTAAAGCTTTGCAAAACATCCAGTGTAAGAACTTAAATGTGAGACAGTAAAGTTATTCACATCATCCAACTGGCTGAGGCGTAGGGTCACCAGAGAGAGTTTTTCCACCCTCACAGCTCTGCACTGGAATCATGTTCATTCTTGATTCAACTGATTTGTTTCGCAAAAAAGGCCATTAGGCCACACAGGAGAGGTGCCGCTCTGCGCCCCAAGGAGCTCAAATTGAGCATTGTCTCCTTCATGATCTCGACGATTACGACGCTCAGATGGAGAGAAGATGTGACATTTACCATCATTGCATGTACCTATGAATAATACATGGAGCATTAGCTTGATTAATATTGAAGAATAACAAAAGGCAGTGGATAGTCTGCTGACCTTTGCTGATTGATGGGTCTCAATTACATGACTTTGTGTGTGTGTGTGTGTGTGTGTGTGTGTGTGTGTATGTTGTGTGTGTGTGTGAGAGAGAAAGAGAGAGAGATAAGGAAGCAGACCAAAGCTTTGCATGCAAGTGTGCATAGCTGTAGATTTGCATTTGTGCAGTGATGTGGTGGTTTCCTATGGCGACTGGCCTACGTGCCACAGAAACCCACAAGTACTGTAGTCCAGTACAACAACTGCATAACCGTGCGTCTTCACCCATTCATGCATCTATTTACCTGCTGGCATAAAGCTTTAAAATCTGCTCCTCAAACATTTGAAAGCCTGAAATGAAACATGACACAATGCTTCTTCATCTCTCTCAGATTCATCCCCCAGCTCGCCCATCTCTGACCACACAGACAGGCTGACCAAGAGACAGCAGACAACATGTGGGCCGATGGATGACGAACTTATCTCGGAGGCTCAGAAAGCAGCTGGACACACTGCCAACCCAGCCCAATTCACCGCAAAGCAGCGTACACATTTCAGCCTGGCTGTCTGCACCGATCTCCTCACCGCTGTGTTTCTCATTCTGGGCTGTCTCCGCCTGTGTCTCTCTGTCTCTTTCTTTGACAGCCCGACTCTGTGTTTGTTGCTATTCTCGTCTCTCTTCCTCTATATTGCGCAGTATGTGCATATCAGTGCTCTGTATGTGCTGAGAAGCTCTAGTTGCTCGCAGTCACATCAGCTCTTCAGTCACCACTGCCTCTAATAAAGCCCCAGATGACACAAGCTATTACTCTAACAAGGTTATGTAAACACAAAGGAATCCCCAAAAGAAGAATCCCGATATAGCTGCAGACAT
The DNA here is from genome assembly GCA_900323345.1 of Pseudochromis fuscus. Classification (NCBI taxonomy): domain Eukaryota; kingdom Metazoa; phylum Chordata; class Actinopteri; family Pseudochromidae; genus Pseudochromis; species Pseudochromis fuscus. The sequence continues at coordinate 22,861 of OOFC01007683.1, forward strand.
CTTCACGACAGCTCCTGTGCTGTGTCTGCCACTGCCGGAGACCCGAGTGAGGCGAGCAGCATACAAGCAGTGATTCTGGCTTATTCTGTTTCCGACTTGCGGGCCAGTGGGTCCATGAAGGAATGCCTATTTTCCCTTTTCATGAATTTGCCAACATAATCAATATGAGGATAAATACATAAGAATGCTTTAAAGCAGTGTCAAAAAATCTCACGGAGAAGGCAAAAGAGGAGAAAAAGGAAATCTTTAGTGGATTTGGCTCATGAAAATATGACAAATGAGCAGCAGAAGCAGCAAAAGGCAGCCTCGGTCTCACTCTCCACACCGACACTGTGTTTTTTACTAGTGGCTAATACAGCAAGTGCCGAAAGGTTGCATACATTGACCTTTAATCTGTGTTTGTGAATTTTCCCTCTCCTCTGTTGTGTTAATTTCTCACAAGAGGAGCAGGATCCTGTGTTACAACAACAGAGTGACGACAGCGTGCAGATGTGTAAGTGGTGAATGCGTGTATGTGAGCGTGACGTAAAAAAGGGAAAAAGGGATTTGTCTGTAAAATACTTCTTCTCATCTCTCTGGCTGCAGAGTGGAGGACACATTAGGAAGCGCTACAGAGCTGCCTTTCCTGCGCAGTTTGTGCTCCACTATTTGAAATCCCTCAATAAATTTGCAGTGATTCACTAAAGGGTATCTAATCTGCAGGAGTTGACTGTGGTATTTCTGAGCATTAACCCATAGTAAATACCTAAGGGATCCAGAGCCCACAGAGAAGATAAAAAAAAGAAACCACTGAATAGGATTTTCTCTATGGGTATAATGCATGAACTCATTCAAATTTTCATCTGTTTAATAGAGCGAGATATATAACTGTAAATAACAGCATAAACATGAGTCACATTCTGCATTGCTGACAATAATCTTCATATAATCTGTTAAAATTTTCTCTACAAGCAAAACAATACATTTTCAGCATAAAGAGAAGGAAATGTAAATCCAGTTCATGTTGCATCAACAGCCACATTCATCCAGTATAAATCCCAGCAGGTTCTCCTCCATCAGTGCAAAAAAAGGGGGAAAAAAGAGCCAACATAGAGATGTATACCAATAGAAGAAACATAAATCTTACTCCGAGGGATAAATAATCTTTATACCTTTTCCAGGAGCAACTTTAAAAAGAAAAAAGTTGCAGAAGAAAACCCTCTTACCTCACTTCAACAGATTTCAGAGACTGCAGCCCCAGTGAAACAATCAGCTGCTGATGCCTTCCTCGGAGAAGTCCGTCCACAGAGACCCACTCCCAGCTTCTGCACTCCTATTTAACGCAGTGTCAATAAAAAGTTTTTTTTTATCCACGGAGATAAACCCCACTATAAAAATCAATCAAATGCTACCACCGCGGCGGCTTTGCCCCGGTGTCTACCTTTTTATTAGGAGATGAATTAATGACCGGCGGTGCGCGCAGGAGAGGAGCGCGGAGCAGGGCGCCGGTCTGGAGCCGTTATGAGCGGTGACAGTTGACTGCCCGGTAATCCAAGTGCGTCTAACAGCCTCCTGTTTACGCGGAGGAGCGTGTGGTGGTGGAGCTCCTCCTCGCCGTACTTCTCTCCGTCTGTCTGTGCGTTAGAGACACACACAGAGGAGGAGATGCCCCCTCACAGCGTGTGTGCGCTCGGGTTGGACACCGCTCTGGACACACGTATCAAACATGCACCGCAAAGAAAAAGCATGTTAATATCACACCAAGCAGTTTGTGTGTGACTTTAAAAAATAACCTTAAGTAGGCGCATCTTTTTTATTTGTTCCTGTCGTGTCCTTGAATCCAACATCAAACACCATATTTTTCTGTCATACATCTTATAGCACAGGTATTATATGATTTATTATGTAATATACACCCAGTAGTGACGAAAACCGCCACATTGTGATAAGTATTTGCAGGCAATCTTAAAGACAGACATATGACACAAAATACTCAGCTTTAAAGTGTGACTTTTTTCACTAATAATTATCTTAAATCTGTGTTAAACATATAATATTTTGTTTCATTTCAAGTGTAATTCCCAAACATGCCGTCTCCGCACCGAGAATCAATTCTCGGTGTACAACAGTGTAGCCAGTGGTGCACAGAGGTACTTTAACCCCTCAGCAGGCAAATAAATCAGCCCTCTAGAGAGAGACTTTCCACATACATCATTCATTACAGTGAAGGTCAAACAGTAATGGAGACACATTTCATGCGAGGGGTGACTGGTCTTAATAAGAATATACTCAGTGACTTCTTATAATCAGTGGTTAACCCTTCAAACAATGTGATCATAATCAGGGTGTGATGGAAACAGAAGAAAACATTTTGGATGTGGAATAATGATTAAAAACTATAGATTAATCTTTCCGTTTGATCCAAAAATGGATTCGACTACTTCTACTGTTTTTTATTTTCTTCTTTTAAAGGATTTTTTTTTTTCGATGAAGCAGATGAAAACTCCAAATCACTGTGAAGGTATAGCCCACATCTAGCAGGTGTTTCATTATTAGAGGCAGTAGTATAGTCAAGGTGATACACAGGTATACGCTGTATACCCACTAGAAAAGGTCCAGAATTTCCCTATAACCACTGAAAAATGCGCAAAGATACATATCAGCAGGGTTTTGTGACATAACTTTCACTTTCCTGTTCATTTTCTGTGTTACAAGCGGCCATTTTTGGACCATATGGGGCTTTTCCACTGGTACCTTTTTGAAATGAGTTGTTTTCAAGTTAGAGCCTGGTTAAAAACGTGCTCCGATGTTTTCAGAGATATGACCTCTAGCTACAACCTCCATCAGCTGTTCGAACGACAGCTGACGTTTTTAAATAAAATTTTAACGTTGCAGTAAAGCGCTGTTATTGTACATTGAACCGATCTATTTAGTGTTTTCCCCACATAGTAGAAACTTGTTAAGCTGACGACAACCATGCAGACTGTTAGCTGGTGGTTCTTATGTGAGGCTGTTTTAGAGCAGCTACTGCTCTGGGAGGGGTGCTGTAGGCCAGATGTTGCTCCAGGATGGGGGTGTACGAGGCTGGGATTGGAAAAATCAGAGTATACCCACTACAATAAACTAGACTACACCACTGACTCTGATGATCTCAACTGTAGAGTCAAACTTAACATCTGTAGAAATATGCGGGGTGAACCTCACCTCTGAGTTAGTACTTTATCTTCCTTTGCTCATTGAAGTTTTAATTCCCGCTGCTACAATTTGTGCAGTTTCACAAACACGTTTTCACCACAGAGTCGCTCTCCTGCAGAAATCAGAGGAAGTCTTCATTACAGTACCCAGCTTGGTTCCTGCAACTAATAGTGAGCCATTTCAGCTGCAGTTTTGACATGAATACACCCTGGGTAGTGAAGATAAGGAGGTGGTAAATTACTTTTAAACAACAATAAAGGCTTCATGAAAATGCAGGGAAATTTATGGGACTATCAGTGCATGTTATTATTAATTTAATTGGAGAAAAATACATTTCTCATTGACTGACAGATGCACAAACATGCAGAAGTGTCACTAATCACTCCAAAATCCTCATGTGTCTGTTTCAGTGACGGCACAGGATCATTCTGTGGGAGGCGCTAAACCTGTTCATCAGTGTCATATTTATCTTTTGGCTGATCGTTTTTGTTTTGCTTTTATCCACGTGGATTGTTGCTTTCACTGTCTCTCATATTCAAATTCAACTTCAAAGTGGGGATTTTAGTCACAATCCACCGACTGAGTCCCAGGAACAAGAGCGCGAGATTAGATAAAGTGGCTTTTGGCAGCAATATATAGAAGAGGCCTCGGACTGAACTGTTCAACTTTCTCTCACACTGTGGCCTCAGCAGCATCTGCCAGCACCTTGTGTTGTAATGTTACCATCAACCTCACTGTGACTCTTCTGACCACGGATCTACCTCATTCTCTCCGTCTATATTTAAACATAAAGCTTCCCCGGGCTGCGATAGTGTGTTTGAGAGCACTGTGACAAGAAAACATTGGGGCGGCATTGAAGTCGAGGCACATCTTCGACAACTGTGCAGCGTGAGCGCATGAAGAGCCTGCACACCTGAATTCAAAGGCTTGCAGTTCAACATCTAAAGAGAGGGAGAAGCAGCAAAAAGAAATATTTTCCACAAAACTATCAGAAAGCATTAACCCTTTTACCCCAAACATTTAGCTGCTGACAGGAAGTGACGTATCAATCTAATCACCGGGATTCCTCGGCCACTTGATTCCCGCTGATTCTGAAAGCTTCCGTAAATTACCATAAAGTAGGTAATATGTATGCTGCACGGCATGGCATGACTCCATTCCTCTGCATTCCTACCGTACTGTATGTAATATATACGAAACGCTCCACTTGTCTGCTTTCAGAATCAACGGGAATCACGTCGCTAGCGCAAATGGCCGAGGAATTGCGGTAAATTGGTTTATGCTAGTTACACTGTAAAGCCGGCGGTACCCTCAGTGTTAGAGGGTTAAATAATATTTTCCAAAATAGAGAGATATGGAGATTGTCAGAGACTTCACTCAGTTTAATGACCAAAAGAGGCTGTTGTTTGGCAGCAATTAAGAAGCAGTGGTGAGTTTAACATTCATATTGCATTTTATTGTACGAGACGCTTCTCCGAGTAGCAGGATTTCTGCAACACTGTAACAACAGTCAGTCAGCTGGCTGCTTGTTTAGGGTTGTGTTTTTTCCCTCCTGTTTGTGTGGGTGCAAGGTGAGTTTATGGACTCACAGCAGGAGTGGACCCCACTAAACTTAGATGTGCTCCACGGTCCATGCCATGAGATGTGTGATAAAGTCTGTGTTGTATTTGCATGGTGATGACAGCTGACCTCATGCCATTTGAGATGTTATATTTGTCCGTTAAAACATGTGATACATATCATTCATATTCTATTCAGGAATTATGAGAAAGAGCCCAAAATGTGTGTTTTTTTCCCAAGTACTTTCAAATCCACATTAATGTTGAAAGAAACCATTAAGAAGAGAGTGGAGACCTAAATATCATCCTCAGTATAATGACAAAAGATGGAGGTTCTCAGCTGAAATAATGCCCCAGAAAATGTCTTTTATTTGAAAATAGGCCCTTATTTCCCTCGACTATATGAAAGCCTTGCAACAATGTGAATGGCTGCTATAAATGTGGGTTTAACATCTTATCTTTTATGTCTTTTATTCTGCCAGAGTCGCACTGCTCAAAAAAAAAAAAATCTTTCTGTGGGAGTTTCTCAGTTCGTTCAGTTTTTTTAGTGACAAAATACAAAAGACACTTCAGGGTTATTCATGTTATAAGTTTATTTTTTTTTATGTTTTTCATTAAATGACCTATATATGCTGTAAAGGATCCTGACCAGATGTGGAAAGTTATCTTCTTAGAAAAAAAAGGCAAAAGATGATTGATTGAGGTGTAAAGATGAAAAGCCAATGGTACCATTCAAAAGATTTGGTTGAAAAAAGGCACAATGAAGGAGCAGCTTTCCAACGAAAGGCAACCTAACTATCCAGAAGTCAACACATAATGACACTGAAGACACAGCAGGGTTTCAAGTATCAGACTGGAGACATGGAGGTTTAACTTTATCAGAAGCACATTCACTTCTATACCTTGTGGCTTGTGTTTTAACTTGATGAACCATGAGATAACAGATCCACTTTATCAGAGACACTGATGGACTTCTGGATCTGTATGTGCAGCTACTTTGAAGGTAGAAGCTCTGACTCGATCTACGGTGAGTGAACCAAGCTTCACTCTTGGGCTGCTTCAGTTTGTCCACTTCCAAAAATAAGTTTACTTACATGATTATATAAAAAACATGCAAATGCACAATAACCTCTAAGGCAGGGGTGCTCAATCCTGGTCCTCGAGAGCCCCTATCCACCATGTTTTAGATGTGTTCAGGATCATTATCAGGCTTCTGCAGAGCTTGATGATGAGCTGGTCATTTGAATCAGGTGTGCTGGAAGAGGGAAACATCTAAAACATGGTGGATAGGGGCTCTCGGGGACCAGGATTGAGCACCCCTGCTCTAAAGGTTGTTGATCAGTAATCACAAAGGAATACTAGAATTCATAGTGCCACATAATATGTAAGGAGGTACATGTTTCTCCAGAAGCAACCTCATAGGCTCTGTTGATGTAGAAGAGAGTGGCTCCTACATGGCAGCAACACCCACCCAGTCTAACCATACACAAGCACTGGGCTGTGAGGACTTTACCATCCTGCTGTGCAGCAACCCAAACACTGACAGACATCTTCTGGGGATGTGTTACCTGAAAGTATAATTATAAAAGTCAAATCATGGACCAAAACCACAACAAAATGTTTTGGTTGTTCCATATACTGGTACATTTATTTGACCATATGTCAAATGAATATGAATTTTATAAACTTATATTCAGCAAGTTATCAACAATCTATATAATACTGTTAATAAATGGACAGAATATTATATAAATATGATATAAATACTGTTTTTTTTTTTTACCAATTTGATTCTATTTTAAGAAAGAATAAATCCCCTTCCTCTTTCTATTGTCTGTATCTTTGGTGACCTTGACCTTGTGTTGGCCTAGAACTGCTTGCCAGTGTAAAACCATGTGGTACAAACCAGACAGTTTGGCCCCTGATGTGATGCTAGCGATCTCTGTTAAACTTGTGTCCAAAGCACTTGTCATCCCCACAGGAAGAGAATACAGTGTGCTGTTTTAAAGCTGACTGTTTGACACTTTTCAGCAGATCTGGCCTTACATCAGACATCTAATCTGTGGCTAAACCCGTGAAAAAAAAAAGGACAGATTTGAATCAACCGCAATGGACGTAGCCGCCACACTGGCAATGTTATTAAGTCCAAAATGGCCGACCCCTGGTTGACCGGTCATTTCAGTCATGTGACTGAATAGGGGGTGATGACTCGTGAGGGGAGGAGTCAACAACCCCAACAAAAGGGACAAAGACCAGAAGTAAAGACTGTAAGACACACTGGGAAACAGGCTTTACAATATAAGAGAGGAAGTAACTCAGTAACACACACAAAGGAAGACAGACAATGAAACACTAGAGGGGAAGATAAGGAAAACAAAGAGATTAGAGAGAGAGAACCACAAGTAAAAATAACAATCATCATGACAATAAATTATTGTTAGTGCATTACAGGAATAAGAACCAAGACATACCTGATTAATTTAGCTGTTAAACATGTGGAGGATTACATTATGACTTTAACAAATATAATTCACATCAGGGATTTAAAACAATATTACATTTAATGAACTGGGAGCTGCAACCTGGAAGCTGACTTGATGGTCTTGACGTGGGACATGCTGGTCCTCAACACGCCAGAATATCCCAAACACTTGTCCTTCAGTATGATTTAAAAAATAAAAAATACAGCCGGCAGATAGCAGAGCAATTTCTAAATGAGCCTTGAGACTTTCTTAATAAAGAAGAAAGAAGAGAAGAGAGAAAACGTCGGCTGAAAGCTTCTGAAACTCTGCAGAAAAACATTAAAATATTCACAGTTAAACAGGTTGACTCGTGTTGCCTTGAATTACAATGACAGACAAAGTAAAGTTGTTTTTTTTTTGGCAACGATTTCAGTTTGTTTTCTTTCTCCCCTGATGGTGTTGTGATGACTCATAACTGGCGTCGTGCGAGGGACGTTGGGAAGTTATCATTTGCATGATGTCATCTGAGAAATTAACAGCCCTGCGAAGAGCTAACACTAATTAGGAAGTGTCTGTCTTAAAAACAAAGCCTTTGTGTGTGTGTGTGTGTGTGTGTGTGTGTGTGTGTGTGTGTGTGTGTGTGTGTGTGTGTGTGTGTGTGTGTGTGTGTAACTCTGTGTAACTCCACCAATATCTCTCAGGAAGGTCATGTGTAATGTATTCCTGAGGACAGTATGTTTATGTTATCAACACTGCGCCGACACAGCAGGAGCAGACACTCTGTCAATCAATCTGAATATGCAGACGATCTAATGACATGTGCTGCCATTAAGAGTGAATGTTTCCACTGACATCAGGGAGGAGAGCTGTGTGCAGCCGAGGTGTTCATACTGAGTTTTAAAGTAGGTGGCACTGTTGCTCTTCTTACATTTCTTCTGGTTTTTCAGACAGAAAATGTGTCTTTGCATTAACGGCAACAAGACACTAAAAAATGTTTGGTTGTTTTGACCCTGGGACAATATTGGACTGACTGCATGCTGGGTTACTTTAACCCAGGAAGATGGGCTGTTTATAACCCAATATGTAGACATTTTATTGTTTTTATGCAAAAATTTCCAACATTTTTTGTGTTTTATACATTACTTTTGTTGTTTTTACCCAGAATTTAATTGTATTTACTCAGGTTTTTATTGTTTTTTCTCAAAATTTTGGTATTTACTGATTTTGCGGTTTTTACTCATTATTTTGGCATTTTTTACTCATTATCTTGGTTTTTTTCTACTCATTATTTTGGTATCTACTGATTATTTTGCAGTTTTTACTCATAATTTTGGTATTTTTACTCATTATTTTTGCATTTTTACTCATTATTTTGGTATCTACTCATTATTTTGGTATTTTTTTTACCAATTATTTTGGTATTTTTACTCATTATTTTGGTATCTACTCATTATTGTGTTGTTTTTACTGATTATTTTTGTTGTTTTCACACTCATCATTCCTTGGTTAAATTACCCAGCATGCAGTTAGACCCATACTGAACCAATTTTTTGAGTAAAAACAAAACCAGCATTTAACTATGAATTTAATCAGTAATCCAGGCATGGTCAATAACACTGATCTGACAGTGGTTTACAGTGTCAGCCGGGCACGGCGAAGGATAAATATGTAGAATTTTTCATATTATGTAAAAAATAGTAGTTGTGTTGTGATTAAAATACACTGGCCTCCGGCTTTTGATTTCCAATATCTGAGCTGTGACAAATTCAAAGATTCACGGTTGGTCTTAAAATTAAAATAATAAAATTTAAAAAAAGAAGCAGCACTAATACCTGTGCTGGATTTTATAATCAGATTACAGGCCATGGAGTCAGATTGTACCCTCCAAGCCAGAAAGTGGGTCAGAATATTATAGTGAATGATGTAAGCAGCACGGGGTCTCACTGCTCCTCCCACACTTTTTTTTTCTTTTTTTTTTTGAGAGTGTCTTCAGAGGGTGAACTCTGTAACTTTTCAGAAACTTCAGAAAACACCAGCTGTGTTTTATGAAAGCTTTTATTTGAACAGTCGGGGAAAGGCTCAGATATGATATATGGAGTAAAGCTGGTCTGAAGGTTCACGCCAAAAGAAAATTCTGCCGTTGCATCTCGAATGACATCGCCCCATAGCAACAGCAGGTTACTTACTGCATAACAGCAGGGTTCAATGATATGCTGATCATAGCATAACAATTCACAGCTAAACAGCCAGATACTCCCTCAGCAGTTGGTGGAGAATAACAAAGTTTCAGAGGTGTGAAGTTGAACAAAAAAGCCTGAACTGAAATGACTGAAAGGAAGTAATGAATTTTCTATAGTAAGCAATAAGTAGAACTGTACAATAATCTGTGGCATCTACAGAACGCCTGCAGAATATCAGCATGATTAAAAAGAAAGATGTGTCACAATAAACAGGATGTAGTTCAGTCCATGCAAAGCAAACATTGCCAGATTCAGCAGATTGCTGTGCTTTTCCCTGTGTGGACTCAGTAAACAAGCTTCATTATGTCCACCATATGCTTCCTTCAGCGCCGTGCACCAGGTGCCGCCTCTGCAGTACGTCAGTGGGAATTCACTCTCGCGGGGCAGACGAGCAAAATAAATGTGCATTTCATGACTAAAGTTTCAGCGACTAATCTGCACGCTCTGAGGCATTTTCTGACCTCTGGTGACCCGAAAGTTTATTGACCTCAGTGTTGATTTGTTCCCAATCACGCTCATTTACATCTTTACCAAAATTGCATTAATTTAGGAAAAAATGAATTTGATCTGGGGGAGTCCTGGCTCCATCAATATGTGTTTATTTTCCTGGTAAAAGTCACAATTAGTTGTTAACAATGTGGACAACTTCTGCTATGTTGTATAGAACTGTATGATGGTCATTTGTTTGACCTCATTTGAAAAAATCAAGTAAAAAAAAAAAACACTCTGGCTTGAGTTGACTTAAATTCAAAAATCATAATTTTCAATCATGAAATACTCATTTAATACATTTTTCCCACAATTCATTTGGATGCCATCAGCTAAAGTCGGCTCTTCTTCTCGGTGATCTGGTGGTTCATCTGAAAACAAATTCAGACCTGAACTCTTACACACTGGACTCAGGTTCAAAGGTCAGACCCTCACTCCTCCTTCATATCCAAATATGGTCACTTCTGGCTCCAATCAACCAACATGAGATGATCAAATACCAAACTCCTGGCTTCAATGTGTCCACAAGCACATGGATGACATCATATTAGCGTCATCCATCCTATATACAAACTATGGCAGCGTGTTAGATCCAGCTCTTTGTTAATGTATATGAGTGTACTGGAGGTTTTTACAAACTGTGTCTAAAATGATTGATGTTTACTGCCTTTATTTATGCAAAAAAAAAAATTGGTGAGTCTGAAATTTGTTCACTAGTCCCTGAAATCAAAACTGAAATGCCGCCACATCTGTAAATAAACTCCATGGTTTATGGAAACACTGGAGACTGTGTCGCGTTTTCATGTCACAAAATGCACAATCCCCTCCATACACAAGCTCCTCTGCTCAACTACTCTCCAAATAATGGCCGAACCCACTCCTGCCAGGACCTAAGCACGTAAGCTGTACCCGAGCCAGGACAATTTTGGTCGCAATATGTATTCAACAGACACAACAAAACAGCAGGGTTGACATTATGCCACATCCCTGGGGGGAAATTATTGTAAAGTAATTCATCGCACTACTCAGCAAACTATGAATTACTTGTCAAAGCTTGTCATGCAGAGCACCAGGAATTTAAGAGGGTGCTGGAATTGAGCCCTGGTGATACTCAATTATAGTGGGACAAAGGCATGCAGTGTGGTGACATATTGCAGGGAGGAGAGGTGCAGCAGAGCAAAGCTTTGGTGACATAAAGGACACAGCAGTGCATGAAATTCAGATTCTGGTTTTGGTGCGTTGGTAAGCCACTCAAATGGATTTCACAGCCGGGCAGGCTTTGTCTGGTTTGCTCTTTTTGCTGAGAGGAAAAAAAAAGTCTTATTCGTGGTGGTTAATAGAAAGCTGTCAGGCATGTAGTGGCAGCCAGTAATTCAGTGGTGCATCAGCACGTCCGTGTGGTCAGTTTTCCAACTTTCACCAGCATTAAAATTGAACGTACAAGCCTCTGGTATGAAAACGAGGACAGAGCAACGACCAGCTTGCACATTAATGCTCTCATCTCACCACATCGATATGAAGAAGAAGAAGAAAAACAAAACTCGACTTGGCTGCAGGAATTAAAAGAGATGACAAGAATGTTTTCTCAATATGATCAAAGACAACACGCTCAATCTGCTCCTGGCTGCCTTATGACTCACTCTGCTAAATTGTGTCTTCCTGCCTTGGAAACTTTTCTCCTTCAAGTGGACATACAAGGGATGCTAATTAGCGCTTTCTATTATTAGCCGTACTCTTTCATTTTCACATTTTCACACTTGTTGGTGTGAGGATAGCCTCCATCAACTGTGTGACCCTGAACAGAAGAAGTGTTTCAGAGGATGGGGAGGTGGACTTCCACATGCTGCCAAAATGTGCTTTCTTCAACCCTTTTTCTTCTTGGATGACTCTCAAACAAATGCAATCAGCTGCTGTCTTAGATGTTGCAAACTATAGCCAAGCTGGGAGTTATGAGAGTGAAGGAAGCTCAGCCAGGCGAGTGCATGTAACTATAATAAACACTGTGTTTCGATCCCACAGCCAGAGCAAACCAATCACCTTTATTGATGCAGCTGTGCGGCAGAGCTTACAGTCACACACTGCGTGGTCTCATAGTGCCAACTGAAATAAGTGGAGGCAGTAAGAGAAACAGACAGGGACGTAACAAGTATGCATTTCACACGTAAACACAAGGGCAGAGCATAAATTAGGCCACATGCACTGTGGGAGAAGATGATACATTGATTCCCAACCAGTTATTAAAGTCATATTTTAGGAGCTGCCTGGTAGGTTGCACAACTAACTTGCTTGAAAGAGGCTGAATGAAAAAAACAAAAGCACTGTGAAGACAAATGTGGTTCGAGGCTTCAAGGAAATAGCAGAATAACAGAGCAGCAGACATTTAAAACTCTGAGAAACACAAATCCTCCAGCAAACACACATAAACAAACTGAAGTTAGATTATTATGTGTGGAGCATTATTGGATATTTAACAACAGATCTAAGATTTCAGTGCTGCTAACATCTCTCTGTTTGAGGCAGTGGACCAAAAATAATTCCTAGACATGAAATTTTGTTATTTCTATAATAATACAAACATCCTGAGAGAAATGTTAAGAAATGCATCCTTCACATCAGACCACTGAGCTGACAGTTTACCTAAAGATTAAGTTCCCTGACATTTCATAGACTGTGTATAGACTGGATGGAGCAAATGTGATGTTACTTGGTTTTTGGATTTTTTGGATTCATGTTTTGAAGTCAGGAGTTTGGCATTTGAACGTTGTCATGTTGGTTGATTGGAGCCAGAAGTTACCATATTGGGATATGAAGGTAGGAGGTGAGACTCAAGTTTTTTGGAGCCAGCCCCTAGTGGCCATTGGAAGTATTGCACTTTTTTGCACTTCCACATTGGCCTCATTTTGAAACCTTTGTCCATTTCTATTTACAGTCTATGGTGCATTTATATTTTGCATTTACTACTTGCTAACAAACTATGTAACTTATCAACATGCACTATATTATATCCATATATAAACTGAATATTACAATGCACAACACTATAACACAAGGTACTTTTTCACCTTTCACCTTGGTACATTTTTTTATTGTAATAAAAATATTGTTAAGGTCAGTGTATTTCTTATTATATCTCAGTAAAGGATCAAAGAACATAAGAATCTTCAAATTTTGGTAAAATTCAAAACTAATCAGGTGTGCTTTGGATGGTTGTGGACAAAACTAAGAAGTAAAGAAGTCAGTAAATCTGCAGTGTTGCAATGTTTTGCATGTAGACATGATTATAATGAAACTTTAAAAAAGCACTCTGAGTTTCCTGTGGCCTTTTTTTCTAAGAATCTCTTCAAGTAGTCGCACTTGGTTACTTTTAACTTCTGCACTCGAGAAATCACAGCGACTGAATAATGCAAGGTATGAAAGCTTTTCAGCTTGATTGCCATAATGCGAGATAATTTCCAGCAGGTGTAGATTTACTTACATCCTGTTACATCATGCCTCGAGGTAAACAACCTGCAGCAGTCTTCAATAAACCTCAGTGCATCTGTGTGGCTGACTCTCAAGACAATGTTGTTTAGCAGTCATGCTCGTTTAGACAATTGCAGTCAGTGACCACATACACACTACCACAGGACTCAGAGGTAAAGATGTGCAGTAGACAGGTCCTCCTGTCTCTGTGTGAATACTGTAAGTTTAAAGATGCTGGTTCACAATGTGTTTTAATACTCGTACTCGCATTGTTGTTAGTAATAATTTTCCAGGAATGTTTAATTACAGTTTTTTTCATATGTATCTTATTAACGATTAGAACTGTAATTAATGAGCATTTTTACTTTTCTTGATAATTATTTAATCACAATGGCTACATTTTTGAGAAGCGGCTGCTTTTTCTATGTTGAAGCCAATAATGTAATCAATGTAATTAATAACAGCCGATAACGTAATAAATTTGCTCTTTTTGTAGTGCAATAGGCCAATAACACAATAACTGGCCAATAATGTAATAAAAGTTCTGAACCGATAACAGAATTACTTTTGGCTAATAACATAATAGTTTATTACATAATCATTAATAACGTAATAACGTAACGTAATTACGTTGTTGGCCTGGTAAAAGAAAAAAATCCTTGCAAATGTATTAACTAAGCCAATAATGTAATAAGCAGCCAAGAACGTAATACATTATTAAATTATTAACCAAAAGTTATTACGTTTTCGTTTCAGGACTTTTATTAAGTTATTGGCCAGTTATTACGTTATTGGTCTCTTACATTTCAACAAGGGCAAATTTATTACGTTATCGGCTGTTATTACATTACTGGCTTCAACATGGACAAAGCAGACTCAAGTTTTTTGGCCCCTAGTGGCCACTGAAAGTATTGCACTTTTTTTACACTTACATATTGGCCTCACATTTAACTCACAGTTGCTTTGTCCATTTCTGTATACGGTGTACAGTACATTTACATTTGGCATTTACTGCTGAATAGTATTTTTTCAGGAATCTGTTCTTAACTTAAACTTACCAGGCTAACAAACTACATAACTTACTAACATGCATTATATTGAATTATATTGAATAAATTTAATATTACAGTGTACAACACTATGACACTTACGAGGTACTTTTAACACCTTTTTTTTAATTGTAATAAAAATATTGTTAAGTTCAGTGAATGTCTTCTTAAATCTCAGCAAAGGATCCGATTATTACATTAGCAAAGTTTTTTTCTTTTACTAGGCCAATAATGTACCAAGCAGCCAATAACGTAATAAATTATTAGGTTAGTAGCTAAAAGTTATTATGTTATCGGTTCAGGTCTTTTATTACGTTATTGGCCATTTATTACATTATTGGCCTATTGCATTTCAAAAAGGGCACATTTATGACGTTATCGGCTGTTATTACGTTATTGGCTTCACCAGTCCATTTTTTGATTCAGTCTGTGGGTGAACACTAGTGACAAATCGTTGTAATTTGGAATAAAGACATTAAAAAATGAAATCAGGTCGATGATTGTGACCAAATGGGCAAATCCCCCAAAATATTCAAATGACCAAAAAATAAATAAATAAATCAGTTGTTGTACTTTTTTGTTGCTTGATTAATATACTTTTAATTTCTGCACTATAACAGATAATGTATTTAATATGAACCATAAATACATTTTCCCTTTATCTCTGTGGACCGCAGCAGGAGTAACAGCCAGCATTAGTGGAAACAAATTCTGCTCACGTACATTTTCTTTTCCCCTCAGCTGGTGTTCAGGCAGCACTCTGATAACACATTTTCTATGCATTACATGTAGAGACACATGAAATCTTTAACCACGAGAAGTGGTTCTGTGAATGTCTGCAGGAAGAGTGATGGGAAAGGAAGATGCCTGAGAGGTCAGGCTATATAAGAAGAGCCACTTTGCTGATTTTTACCGTAATGTAAGAAGCACTTTGAACGGCATTTATTGATTTAAAAAGTCATCAGTGAGAGAGGACTAAACAGACCCGTGTACATCATAATCAGGCTGAACATAGAGGCGCTCCAACCCAGCTCCCTGTGGGGTTAACAATGTTACAGTGAATCAATACTTCAGTTCAGTTGGAGATGATGCTGCTCCACCTTTGTGAAGACAATCAGTTTCACTGTCAATCAATGATCAAAGCTCAGTTTGATCAGGAGAAAGTAACAAACTATGTTCAGTGTTTTTAGTGGGGAGTTTTTCCACATTTCTGTGGGATTGAAGGGGGTCAATAGGCTGCAGGCACAGACACACTGTCACCCACAGTCACACAGATGAGACGAGTGAACAGCAGCGTGGGTACAATGGAGCAACAACTTGCTTTAGTGTGAGTAATAGTCTTGTACATTAGGAGTGACAGAAGATCCCCTGAAGCAATTCAGCACCATGAAACAGTCATGATGCTCGGCTTTTAAATGGATGATACTTTATATTTACATGAATGATTGGTGGCTATTCCTGGGAAAAACAATGATATGATAGGATGGCAACACATGCAATCTACACACACGTAATCTTTATGCACATAAATATATACAAAGACATATCTGAATCTCCACATAAGGTGATGTATAGGGAAGGTTTAGTGGCATCAACAGTGAGCCGTGTTCTCACTGATACGATGACAGATGCTGCTCTGTGTTTGGAGACTGCTTCACCCTCGGTTTTTATCTTTATTTGGAAAATGAAGCAATCTGGCATTTAGGAAGCTGCAGAGTATTGCGCTTCGTGTGCTTATTACACAGATTTCTCCATAATTATAGGGGTCCCAGTGGTCACCATGCATTCAGATCTGAGTAAAGTCAGCAAATCCAGATCTGATCACCACATGGAGCCTTGTTATAGCTTCTGTCAGCTTGGTGCCATCTCTACCCTCAAGTCTTCATGTGTTGTCTTTTTTTCTTTCTTTTTACAGGTGACTCATCACTCTGTTTGTATTAAATTATTCAATACATTATTCCACATATGTTGTTACACTATAATTATTGTATAAATTCACTAACTTAAATCCCTGAAGCGAGAACATTTGAAATTATGATGTAAGCTAAATGTAATTATTTTTTAAATTGTTTTTTTTTTTTTTTTTTTCATTTTATTGAAATGAAAACAATCATAAAGACTGAAGGGTGAAGGGATGACAGACATATAGCCAATACAATGGATGAAGCTAACAGGACATCATCCATTGGTTTGTGGGCTCTCATTTTGAAGTCAACGGTTTGAATGTTGCCATGTTGGTTGTTTGAAGTCAGAAGAGACCATATTTAGATATGAAGGGAGGAGTGGGGAGGCGGGTCTGACCTTTGAACCAGAAGACACTGTCCAATGTGTATGAGTCTCAAGTTCAGGTCTGGAGACCAGACCTATCAGTCAAATTACCACACCCCAAATCTTCCTTTTGTTGAAGCCCAGTATCTACTTAACTATGATTTTTTTTTTTGTCAGATTAACCACCAGATCAATAATAAGAAAAAATAACTCAGCACATGACATCAGAATGACATGGAAAAAAAGGAAAAAAAATGTATTGACTGAGTATTTCCAGATCAAAAATAAATACCCCTTAAAAATAACATTTTATAATTACATTGATGTTGAAAATAGGTTACATTTATTAAATCATGTTAGAATTTATTTTGTAATGTATTTTTCCTGTAGTAAAAAAAATATAGGCCCCCACGTTTTCTGCCAGGTGATTGTTAGCCTCCATCGTCTCTCTCTGACTTTGTCAGTTCTGTCTCCACGTCCTCCACCTCATCCAAATCTCACATCTCATTAAAACACACTTACTGACAAATGAAAGCATTTAGGCTCATTCTGAACTGGATTTTCATTTATGAAGGTTTGTGGATTTTCCTATAATAAAAAGCTGCAGAATATAGCGAACACGGTCAAACAGTCGGCAGAGTTCTTTTAACTGAGGTTCAAAGTGATGTTAAAGTGTGGGAATCAAAATCCTTTCTCCTGAGACCAACAGTAGGAAGCACAATAGGATCCTTTTGATCTCTCCTCTGGCATGTTTTCCTCTACTTTCCTCCTCCTCCTCCGTCATCTGACTCATTCATCGCTCCATTCTCTGGAGAAATCACGCTAATCAGGACGAGCGAGATATTGTTAAGCATCAGCAGCATCCAGTGAGAGGTGCAGGCAGAGATAGGTGAGCGGCTCTCATTTTCAGCTAATTACGGCCCAGTCTCACCAAATGGCATGCATACTTTACTGACTGGGGAATCTCTTTACCCATCAGAGATGAGTTAGGGGGATATTATGTGCAGAGTAGCCAATGCATAATTTCTCCAACAGGAATGAACCTTTTTCTAATAGTTGATAAGACAAATGAAAACTTTTTGATAATGCTAAATAAGTACATTGTTTGAACATTGAAGTTAGATGAGATGACGGATCTTATTTCTGGTGAATATGAAAACCCATAAAGCTTAGTATAGATACAGAAACAGGGGTGTACAGCTGGTCTAGCTCTGTTTAAAGACAGCAGGGGGTGATGAGCCTGGATGTCTTGACCGTATGTGGAGAGAAATGGGCAAAGCAAACGTGACGGGATGAGTGAGGAGGCAGGTCGAACCCTTGAACCTGAGGTCACTGTCTAGTTTGTATGAGCCTGAACTTTAGCGCTGGTCTCATTGGAGACCAAGCCTGTCAATCAAACTAACCACGCCCCTAAATCCAGTGGTGGACAGTAACGGAGTATATTTACTTGAGTACTGTACTTAACTACATTTTTTCAGTCTCTGTACTTTTCTTGAGTATTTGTTTTTTTTGGAAACTTTTACTTTCACTCCACTACATTTCAAAGGCAAATAGTGATAAAAAAAATTGAAAACAAAAAAGCGAGACCGAACAGTCAACCAACAAAGTATTATGCACACTCTGCAGGAAGGAGTTTTCTTTTCATCGAAGCACTTTCAGCTTAAAATACCACATTAACAGGAGGCAGACGTTAGTCGGGGATTGACTCAATACAGCACTGAGAACAATACAGCAATGTATTGATATTAGAAAATGTCCTTTTTCTTTGTACTTTTGAATATTTAAGTATTTTTAAATGCATGTACTTTTGAATACTTGAGATCCGATATGAGATCTGTATCAGCCCTAATGTTAAGGCATTCCTGAAAATACCAAATTATTACTTTAATGAAACCAGCTCATCTTGGTTTTTCCAATTAGTGGGTTGTAGTCTGTAAAACCGTGAGATATAATTGGCCTCACTGCAGGAAAAGATTGTATTGACCACTTAACATTCAAATCTGGTGCAGACATTTCAAAGCAGAATTCACAGACATGAGTACAATGTCTCCAGAGAGGGACAGACAAAGACAGGCGGTGCATGTGCTGATCATGGCACTGGGACTGTCTCTACATCCACATAGCTCCAGTTTGGATTAACACCAGCTTCCAAATGCTCCTTATGCCTTTCTCCACTCTAAAGATCTTTTTGATAAATCCAATCCCCTCACATCCACAGAGGCAGTTGAGATGCACGCACACAGTTCAATCAATATTCTCTGTTTCTTTGACACTCGTGTCAAGGTCATGCATACAGCAAAGCCTTTGGGTGAGACATAAAAAGATGACTGCTGGGGCATTGAAATGCATTATGGTCGACGGGAGCTTAAAGTTGTATTTATTTATAAGATATTGGATTGGAATAAATTAACGTCATAGAAGTCATTTTAATCTCTCTTATCATATTAGCTGTCTCTTGTGATATTGGCACAAGGCTAGGTGAGGGGATGATATATGAGGGGATAAGGAAACTAATCACCACTAAACAGCACCTCTAGGATTTTGGAAATATTGACAAACTCTTTTCTGTCCCATACAGTCTGGATGGATGAGCCAGTAAGCCCCATTGTTAAAGCCACAAAGAATATTTGTCTCTATTATTTGGTGATCACATTTCAAAATGTCCACACAGACAATCTGTCCTCGTCTGAAAGGAACATTGTCACAATTTTCTCTTCATAGTCTCATCTCCTTTAATTACAGTGCTGATTTAATCTTGATTATTATGTGTATCATATATAGATGGTGTTTTAGATCACAGATTATTATTTTGTGTTAAAGAGACAAACTTGTAAGAACTTGGCAACCAAAAGGATAAATGATACAGATATCTCAAAAATATAATCACAGATAAGTTTGTTAAATTAAATATTGAATACAATATTTACTTGATAAATATAATGAAAAATATAGATTGTTTAACCTTGCTCATATGGGATGTTTAACAATATTTAGACTTAAGGTGATAGCAAGCATATTAATAATCATTCCATGCTAACATCATGAAAAAAAGAAGAGAAACTCTTTTCTGTAATGGGAATTGTCACATTAATCATAAAGGATCATGCAGAGTTTACTTTTGGCTGATAATGATTAACATAAACTCCCTCCTTAAGTCAGTCCAGATTACATATGAGGCACAGTCAATAGAGAGGACTGAAGATGAGTTTACTGATGAGTGCAGTTTATCTTTATTAGGAGGCTTTGTCACCTTGCAGTGTTAATTTCTGCTGTGATTTCAGGAGTGACTTACATGGCCTTTACAACACACTTAACCATCAGCTGCAGAGACAAATTGCAGCACACACATTATTTCTTTTATAGACAAGATTGGAAACCTTTATTAATCCCCAGAATGGACACTCATTGTCACCAAATCAAACATACATAACACAAACATATAGATTCACAAAACACAACAAATAAAATTACATTTGACCAGTAATTCACACATTGAACAGACCCAAAGCTAAACACAGCAGTTAAACCTAACTGCTGCTGGGACAAAGGATCGTCTCATTTGTTCTGCATCGAGGCTTCACCAGTCGAAGTCCCTTAAAAACATTGTGTAAAGCAGGGGTGTCTAACTCATTTTAGTTCAGGGGTCACATTCAACTCAATCTGATCTTAAGTGGGATGGACCAGTAAAATAAAAACATCATAAAAACATATGAAATAAAGACTACTCCAAAATATAGTTTTAGTGGAAAGAAGAACAAGTAGATTATGAAAATGTTTACATTTAACAAACCATCCTTTTACAAAACACATTATGAACCTAAAAGTTTTTTAAGAAAATTAAATACAACTTCAACAATATTATTCCTCAGTTCATCAATTACAAAAAACATTTACTCACATGTATCTGGAAATCAAGTAACTTGTCACAGGAGAGACCTCTTCTTGCTCTTTATGAAATTAATAATTAGTAGCTCGTTGGTCTTTTCCATATTTAATTAAAAAAATATCACTAGTTTAATCAACAGTTAATTTAATCAAAATGATCTTAAATTAGACTCACATTTATACCACTAGTTTAATCAGTACAGTCAGGTTCGTCAAAAATGATCTCGAACACAAATTAAACCGGTCAATACGATCAATTTAATCAAAAATGATTAAATGAGTTCAAACATCGGTGTTATTATGAATTCGCATGAGCGTCTTTCGCATTGCGCGTTTTGCTCTTTGTCCTCGTCGGCCACCGTATGATGTCGTGGCGCTTGCTGACGTGAACAGGTTCGCGACAGTTATCTGCTTCTTGATAACTTCCAGCTTATTTCCTCTTCATTTGTTTTCTAACTCAGTGTATAGATCATCGTGTTGACTTCAGTGAGTCGAGATGAGACGCGCCGGTCTGGGTAAGAAACAAAGATAAATATCATTTTTATTTTAAAAGCTCGTGCTGAGCCTGTGTGCTGTTTAGCTAGCTAATGTCAGCTAATGTTGTCACTAACAGTGAATGAATGTTTGATGTTGAGGCCTAAGTTTGTACAACTCTGAACTTAACGTTGTAATATAACAGCTCACTGTCGGTGTATTAATTGTCACTGTTGTTTGATACAGGTGAAGGGGGCTCTGGGAGCTATGTAGCCAGTGGATACAGTGTGCATGAGGAGGAAAATGAACACTTACAGGAAGGACTGAGAGCTAAAGTCAACGCTTTGAAAAGTGTAAGTATCTGTTGTTGAGAAGGTAAATGTTTTATTGATCATCATAAGGTAAGAACTGCCTGTTAGATGATAAGTACGGTTGTTTGAATGTGCTGTGTCCAAGTATGTCTTAAAGGTTGTTTTGACATTTCCACATGTACTACTGTTATAATGTAAACTAATTGATGTAGTAAGTCCTTGTTTTTAAATAACCGTGTGTGGATATTTCCTATTTACAGCTGTCAATTGATATCGGAACGGAAGTCAAATACCAGAATAAAATGCTTGAGGATATGGTGAGTTGGACTTGTAATCGTTCAAGTTAACAGTGTAAGGAAATGGGAGTGGCTGAAGGAGTATTTCAGTCCATTTTTAATCCACCACTGCAAACTGTAGTTCTGTCTAATGGTCCTCAGACTTTAAAAATAAATAAATAAAATAATAATAATAAAATCAAATCAAAAATCCTTCCTTTCCTCTTTAGGACACAGACTTTGACTCGACTGGTGGACTGCTTGGCGCCACCATCGGCAGAGTGAAGCAGCTGTCCAGAGGAAGTCAGACCAAACTGCTGTGCTACATGCTGCTCTTCTGCTTTTTCGTCTTCTTTGTTCTGTACTGGTTCATCAAGCTGAGGTGATAGCAGGGTTAAGATCCACAGCTTCCTTCCCAGTCTGTGCCACAATGAAGCATCTCTAAACTAGACCAACATAATGATGATGTTGATAATGAAAGGCAGGGATATTTTTAAAAGTGACTCTGCTTCATCTGTGCCCCAGTTTCTGAGCATTTCACACAATAACTACAATTTGAGTCACAAAAGGACTCAGAATGATGGTTTTTGATGGAGTCCTGAAATTTAAAAACGGGTTTAGAAAAGTGGATAAGGTCTGAGGTGATTATTGATCACGTGAAGTATCCTTTATTCATATCTGAAGGAGACAGAGGCCAAATTTGTACTCAGGTAATTTACCTGGATTGAGAAGATAAGAAATAGCATTTCACACACGAAAAAGTAGGAGAAACGACTGTGTTAAGAACTTTATTGAACTTTGAATGATCAAAAACAGCAAATATGTGGAATACTTTCATCATTCAGAGCAATTTGTGTGAGAAGTGATTTGGTTGTAGAATTATACCATGAACACAATCTAGTGTATTTACTTTTAAGAATGACTGGATATTTTGTCTAATTTGACAACCTTGCAATAGCAGTGTACGTCATTGTTTCAACTTTGTAAAAATGTTGTTAATGTAAATAAACTAATTTTATGCTCTGAAAAAGTTTACAGTTTGATACATATGCTATAAAAGCACTTGACAAGTTCTTATACATTTATCTGTAAACAAATAGCCCCATAAAAACAGCTACTTTGATGCCAATTATTTTGCTTTATTCTACAAAAATAAGGCAAGTCTTTAAAAGATGATCATTAAATTAACAGATTACACCACTGGGAAAAACAAGCTTCACTATTCTGTGTGCTTACGCACATGAACTCTTCATGATCGCATGCAGTATTGTTGGAACAATCAAAAGAAGTTAAACAAAGCAGAACTGCACTTTGGTGATCTGTTCTCATTTTCTTCATCAGTACATTATGAGCTGAATTTGATTTTCTTCATTAGTGTGCTATGATATCATCTGTAGCCACTGATGACTCTTCACTTCTTGGGTAGTATGTCCATGTACTTGCAGATGATTCCCAGCATCACCTCATCAGCTCCTCCACCGATCGATATCAACCTGGCATCTCTGACAAAGAGACAAATTCAAACATTTTTATTTCTGTCTGAACGACTGACTGCATCTGATTTATATAAGTTCAAGGTTTTTTTCTTTTGGTTACTGTGTGACAAAGGATACAGTTACATTATCTGCCCCATCACTAGATGTCAGCACAGAGTAAAATAAGGAAGAGAATCTGAAAGAGTTGGATTTCACACTGAGTAACCAAACAAGAAACTGAGCCTGATGTCTTCAAAGGTTATTGTAAATCCACTGAACCCCTCAAATTGTCCAACTCTAGTTGATTCTTTATGAAGGAGAAATCATATTTCCTTTAAAATAAAAATAAAACTGAAGATCTGACCATGAGTTTCAACAAACCCCGAAACTGGTGAGGTTGCTGTTACCATAGAAACATTACACCAAAATAAAATATAACAATAATTGATGTGTCAGTGATTGGTGCTGCTATGGTTTTGTGGTCAGATGTACAGAGTGCAGTGGGTCAAAACATACTGCACATACTGCTGTATTCTTTAAACCAGATGCTGTGTGCTCCATTTACACACATGTGCAAAGAGTATGTAAAATACAAAACATCTGTTTTCTACACATACGTTGTGTTTCATTTGTGGCTTTCTGGTTCAGGTCATATTTCTAGTCTAATCCTCACCTTGAAGATTTTCAGTTATATCAATGAGGAAATTACAAATACCATTTCAAAACTGGAGTTTCATGGAGAAACTGTATTTGAGCTTTTTGTTATTCAGTCTTACCTGTAAAACCTGCTGACCTGCACCTCACTGGTATAGCCCATCCCTCCCCAGTACTGGAGACAGCTGTCACTGAGTTCTCTGGCCAGCCGACCGGCCTTTAATTTGGCCATAGATGCCAGCTTGGTGACATCGTTGCCTTTTATGTACAATGCTGCAGGGCAAAAATGAAAAACACGAGCAGGGAAGAGTGAGAAAAATGCCCAGAAGTGTAGACAGAATGCAAAGAGGAAAACAAAGACAATAAGCAAACGTGCCTCGGTTTCAGAGTCACCTGTGGCTGCTTCTGATTCACTCTTTTCCCATTTTAGCCTTTTCCCTGTACAATTGATCAACGGCTCTATTGTCGGTACCCTCTGGAGGAACTTGTGTGAGCCACATCATTTTTCCTCTTTCAGTGTGAAGAAGTTTGTTTGTGTGGCTGTGTGTGTGTTTATCTACCTGTGCCAAACAGATGGGAAAGCTTTGATATTCTTTTTTTTTTTTTTTTTTTTTGGCCAAGCAATTGGACTTGAACTGTTCCCAGCTCGATGAATTCATTCAAAGCTGGAGAGGTTCTAAACACAACGAGAAAAGCACAAGACCTTGTAAACCTGCCCGACAGATGCACCCACATATTCATATCCTAAACAGCGCAGTGGAAAGCACTTGGGGTGTAATTTGGAAGCAGTGGGCATGTGCTGTTTTTCCTCAGTATTATTAATACCTAACTACCACACTGCTCTCTAGTCAGCCTTCAGTATTATACATGTACAAATTAG
Source organism: Pseudochromis fuscus (assembly GCA_900323345.1). Taxonomy (NCBI): domain Eukaryota; kingdom Metazoa; phylum Chordata; class Actinopteri; family Pseudochromidae; genus Pseudochromis; species Pseudochromis fuscus. The sequence goes on from OOFC01007683.1 coordinate 47,518, forward strand.
TCACTCAAGGCTAGTTTCACATTCACATTATTCTTGCAGAGCTGAGTTGACTGTGGCCTTGGTTATCAAGGTCTCAATTCTTACTTTTGGTATTATGCACCACGAGGACAGCTGCATGCATTCATTGGGCTTTATCTTCCTAAAAATAAAATACCACATAATCTAAAAATATGTCCAAACTTGGATGAAGGGAAAGACGTGATTTCTTTTTAAACATGTCAGGTAGGTCAGTCAAAGCATCTTGGAGAGATTGTCTTCTGTGGATTTAGTCTCAGTGTCTTCATGAAACCCCTGAAGTTGAAATTGGGGGTCTGTGGGGGCCACGTCATCTTTGTTCCTGTTGCTGACCTAATGTGGTACCAATCAGCCACCTCCCTGATGGCATCATGTGATATTTTCAGAGTCAATGTTATTTCTTAAATTAAAAAAATAATAATGAAATGACAGAGTGGTACCAGTCCACTAAAATATGATGAAACCTGTGAAACATTTAGAGCAGGGGTGGGCAATCCTGGTCCTCGAGGGCCGCTATCCTGCAGGTTTTAGATGTGTCCCTCTTCCAACACACCTGATTCAAATGTTCAGCTCATCATCAAGCTCTGCAGAAGCCTGATAATGATTCTGAACATTTGAATCAGGTGAAATCAGGGAAACACAGTAATTCAGACACAGCCCACAGCGCTAAGCTAGCATTAATGTTTGGTTTTTGTTATGTCGTCTTCCTACCTGTTGCATGGTAGAGGAGGGAGCGGAGCAGCTCGACCTCCGTCTGCAGCTCAGCCAACCTGAAGTGAACTGCTTGGTGGTAAAGGACAGGCTGAGTGAAGATCTTCCTCTGCCGTGTGTACTGGATGGTCTCCTGAATGATGTTGTCCATTGTGGTCAGGACTGGAGGTGCAGTGGTTGAGAAAGGGGTAATGTTGGGGTTAATTTTTTTTAAAAATATCCTCCCTGCGTGACAACAACACTGATGTGCAGCATCACGGATGAATCTACAGATGCACTGAGTACTCTGGTTTGAATTGTGAAAGTTGTTACTAACTTGTCCAAACATGAGGATGAGCATCAGATTCAGTAAAAATACATAATTTCAATTCTGCCCAAGAAAACACTGACTCATGCTCAAAACTAAAAAAAAAACTACTTTAAAAGAGATTAATGGATTGAACTATGTGACCTGAACTCCTTGTTATTTGGAAACTAAAAGTGTACAGCAACACAAACTGTGGATTTTCCAGTAAATCTATCAGAGGCAGATAAAGACAGAGACAGAGGTAAAAAAAGTAAAGAAAACTTGAGAGAGAGAGACGATATCTGATGACTGGACATGTCTGCAGTGGAGATAAACTTCAAGTAAAGTTTGCTCACCATTGGCCACTGCCCAGAGCCTCTCTTCCTGGAACTGAAGCATCTGATAGGTGAAGCCCATGCCTTCTTGGCCGATGATGTTCTTACAGGGCACGCGCACGTCCTCGAAAAACACTTGAGCCGTGTCTGATGACCACATACCTATTTTTTCAATCTTGCGGGCGATGTGGACACCTACAGCAGGAAGGGCCGCAACCATAATGAATAAATATAAAACAAATAACTTTGGATTTGTGTCGCTACCTGACTGATGCTACCTGGCAGGTTCATTGGCAAACAGATGAGAGACTTGTTCCTGTGCGCTGGCCCGTCGCTGGTGTTGGCGAGGAGACACATCCAGTCAGCCTGAGTACCGTTGGTGGTCCACATCTTTCCCCCATTGATCACATACTCATCTCCTTCCCTCACAGCATTGGTCTTGATACCTGGATCAGTGCGTGGTGGAGTGTGCAGAAAGTCCAAACGACGGACAGGAGGGTAAATGAAAACACCAGTATAAGGACAGTGAAGTGTAAAGAGGGGGATTTACAGAATGATAAATGGTGAAGGAAGAGACATACTTGAGACATCAGACCCAGCTCCAACTTCACTAACTCCGAGGCAGGCCACTTTGTCCCCCATGATGGTGGGAACGAGGAACTCTGTCTTGAGCTCTGCTGAACCAAACCTGCACAGACACACATTCAGAAATGCACAAAATAATAGCAAGTGTGATTAAGTTACATTAAACAGGCATGAAAACGGGTCAAGGGTGAAAAAGGTGAGAAGGATCTGATCCCTTTAGGGGGGTCTGGGGGGGCATGCTCCCCCATGAGAAAATTTTGGACATTTTATATTTAAAAGCATCAATCTAGTGCACTTTGAGAGAAAAATCAAGCAGAATTAAAGGACAGTATGAATGTATATGAAAGTATCTATACACATTCACATTATGCATTATAAGTAGTGCTGTCAAGCTTAAAATTTTTAATCAGATTAATCACAGGGTGGCAGTGGATTAATTTTGATTAATCACAAGTAAACATCATTTATTTTGAATCTATACTGATCACATTTAATTTTGCATGAGCAAACTGACTCAAGAAAGAAGAGAATATACAGGGTGTCCATAAAGTCTCTTTACAGTTTAAAAAATATATCTTAATCAGAATTGTTCTATGTACTCAGTAGTTATCAAAGTTTCTAATCATATTGCATTTGTGTATTTCAGGTACCACGTTGATGAAAGAGGTACCGTTAACCTGCTATGGACCCCCTGTATATGCACTTAACGTGTTTATTAAACACTTTCAAAGAAACTGTGCCAGTTAATTTGTCTGAAATAGACTTTGAGATTTGTGAGGTGGTTTGTCACAAGCTGGATGACGTGTTGAGTTTTCACTCTCTTACTGCTGGACATAAACTTATTGGCCACTTCAGGGCTCCTGTTAGGGAGCACAGAGTCTGAAGATACAGTTCAGGTCCTTTAATTTCTAGCTGGTTGTTGCTGCACAGTCATACAGTCACTGTATGATAATAAGTTGTTCTGAAATTAAACATCCAAAAAGACAGACCTGAGAATAACTTTTGAATACCAGCAAGAATAAAATAAACACAGCAGCATGTACCGCTACACATGAAGAAATTATATTGCCCATCTTAATTAGTTTAACACCGCAGAGTATTTAGCAAACAGCAGCATTAACATACACCGCACAATAACCTGGAAACAACTGTAAATACCACAAACAGAAATATCTTAAACTGAGCATTATGCACCTTAACTTCAGACAGAAGAGAAAACTCACCGTCTCCGACTTCTGTGCAGACCACCGTCACTAATTAAAGATCAAACAGAAAGCAGACAAGCCGCTCCAGTCTTATGTAAACAACGTACGCAAAGAACGTAACCTACGCACCCAGTAACAGAGCGTAGAGACTGAATAGGATTCAGAACAGGACGCGTTACCTGAAGTGCTGCAGAATATCTGACAAACGTGAGCCTCGTGGCCTCGCGTTAATATTTCAGTGTAGTAGCTGTAGTAGCTGTAGTAGGTAGTAACACGCGCACACGTTGCCAGCTCAATATGGCTCCACGCCGCTGTCGTGTATAAAACCAAAGTCATAACAAAACTACTTCTGGTCTAACTCCATGTCCCACGATTCACGTAGGTCACCTATTTTGGATTCAAAACGGCGAATTTCGCCGAAAGGTGAGTGATTACTTCAAAGGAATAGAAAATGGAGAGTAAATACATGCAGAGGTTGATAGTTTGTAATATTGAGAGCATATTTAACCATTTATGAAAAAGTCGTGAGCGTTTTTGTATGACAATCCTAATGTACCTACTGAGCTGCTATGATGATGACATCAAATGGGCTCTCGGCTGAACTTCCACCAGTGTTGCCCTTCAGTGCAGACGGGGTAAAACATGGAAGGAAGTGACTCTGACAGCAGCAGTGCTTCTGCAGATTAACTCACCATGCTTCCACATCCTGGGCCCATGTGATGTCATAGCATTTCAACCAATCAGAAAAACCCATTTTTCCAGAGCTGGCTACATGTGGAGGTATGGAAAAAATCCTGATCCATTTCTTGACTCAAAATTGCAGTTAAAAATAGACAACAAATGGTTCCTAAATACCCTCAGAGTCTGGAATACAGTAAGAAAGGACATGAATATTCAGAATGAAATACTGTTATTGAGAGAAATAATAAGAGATCCAAACTTTATTCCAAACAAAGAAGATGGTATCTTTAAAACCTGGAATCAGAAAGGCTTATCGACTTTTGGACAGTTTATAGATAAAAAAGGAACTGTACAATTTGAAATGTTACAGGAAAAATATGATCTGCTGCACTCTCACTTCTTCAGATACTTACAAGTAAGAAGCTACATAGAGAATCTAAAGAAAAAAAGGCTTACAGATCTGCCTGCTATAATACAGTTTCTGCTTAAAAACTATAACAGTTGGAATTCCAAGTATAACATTTCAGCCTTTTATAGTGTTCTAGAAGTTGATGATAAAGAGGACTCAAGAAAAAATAAAATGGTAAGATGCACTTGACGCCACAATAACTCAGATGGAATGGGAAAATGTTTGTTTATTTGGAGACCACAGCATCTCAGTTTTGGCAGGAGTATGCATGAAGTTCCAAATTAGATATTTCATTACTCTTATTCAACAGGTAAAATTTCTACAGTCAGTGACCTCATCTTGCTGGAGAGAGTGTGGAGAAAATCACTCAAATACAGCCACATTTTCTGGTATTGCCCCGCCCTGAAAATATACTGGACACTAATCTGTACTTAAGTTAAAACTGTTTTAAAAATTGATTTGAGAATTAACCATGAGTTTATTCTTTTAGGCAAATTACCAGATGGAATTAGGAATTTAGACGATAAATACCTTCTTAGAATAATGACAATATCAGCGCTTAAACTGATGACTAAAAACTGGCTTCATAAAGTCAGTGCAGGGGTAGTTAAATGGAGAGAACTGATGGAGCAAATTAAAGAAATGGAGAATTTAACATATAAAATTAGAGGGAACTCAAGAAAAGGTCAAATATTGTGGGCTAAATGGGAAAACTATATGGAAAATAGAGAGGCAAATAAAGTAAACTAATAATAAAAATAATAGTAATAATAATTTATTAGTATTATAGTAATTTCAAGCATTTATAAAGAAACATAAGTCAACAACCAAAAAGGGAGCACTTGTTTTTCTTTTGTTGTTTTTTGTTAAATTTATTATTATTTTTCTGTTCAGTATGTGGTTATGTTATATGGTTTAAATATATTTAGTGTGATATGTTTTGTATATTGTCAATGTATTGTCTATATGCAACTGTGAACTTGTGTCAATGTATTTTCATTTGGTGGTTTAGCCTTTTTGTTCTTGGTTCATTGTTTATATAAGTTGTAGCACATGTGGTGATGGACATTTGGAAAAAATAAAGTTATTTTTAAAAAAAAAAAAGAAAAAGCCGTTTTCCCACTGAATTTTTCTGATTGGATGACACATTTAAAAAGGAAGCCCCCACTTGAAATCCTCCATGAAGGGGGAATTCCTGCTTTTGGAGATTGCTGCTCTGGATTTTCAAACATTCCCATGAATCATTAGTTCATGTCATAATCTATCTCCTAAACTGTGCTTTGACCATGGGTTTCCTGCTCCTTTGATATTTCATTATGTTTTGTAACATCTCCTTTGAACATGATAGGAACTCCTGTCTAATAAAAGACGTGTCAAACTCTTGTATTGTGTAAGTGTGGCAATACAAAGCAGTAGATCGTGTGCTTTAAAACAACAGTGAGCCAATTACAGTTCCAGTGGGACAGAGGCAGCTCCCATGGTACCACTCCTCCTTATCTGCTGCTCTCTTAGTACTTAAACCTCATTGCAGGCGAGTGTAGATCCCCTAATTAAGCTCCTGAGATTGCAACTGTCTATTTCACTGAATTCTGTCTTCTGTCACCAGCAGCTGTTTCATAGCAGGATATGACACAACAAGCAAAGGCCCTACAAGGGTGACACAAAATATTACCAAAAATATTAGTTCACATACGCTTTAAGGAGAGAAACTTGGATCAATGGCCGGCAACATAAATAAAACCAGTGAGAAACATTTACACAAGGTCTGGATGATTTTACAGAAAATTTCAAGATGCACACTTGGGTCCAATGTGAGTAATTAGTCATAAAGCCAAGCTCTTGACCTGTCTTTGGTTTAAAGAATATCTCAAAACACAAGAGAAATGTGGCTTAGCTTCATGATTACATGCATGTGTTGGACCTAAGTGAGCAGTGTGGGAGCCTTCCTTATTAAGATCAGATGTTTTTAGTCTTCTAAGAGATCAAGTAGATATTTTACTGAAGCATTTTCAGTCAAACTCGAAGCCTCACACTGATTCATGTTGTTCTTTGTTTCCATATAGAAGTGCACACCAGTGGAAATGGTCAGTCACAGCCGAGCAGATTGTGCTGCAGTCGCTCTTTATCAGTTTGGATTTAGCTACAGTGTACAACTGTTATTTTACATTAACAGACTATATGTTGCCCAGTGCGGCTTTGCTATTATCAATAACAGACGAACCAAAATGCTCTAAAATAATTCTAACCTCAAAAATGATGGGGTTAAAAGAGGACGTAAATCCTAGAGAGGCTGGTCCAAATAACAAAGTAAATAATGGGCTGCATAGTTTTGATATATTTTTTTTAACTGCAGCAAACACAGGCTAATTATCTACAGGCTAATTAGGGTGAGGGTTTATGAATCTGAAAACGTAACACATAGGAAGAGCGTACTCCAGCTCTGACACAAGTGTCTCTGGTACTGGTGTGAAAAGAAAAAAACAAAGCAGCAACGAGTCTGTCCTTTTGATTAAAAAACAAACAAAAAGAGCTGCTGGTTGTTAGCTGTACAGGCAACGTGGCACCAGCCCAAACTGCTCAGTGATGTGACCTCACACTGAAAGTACGTGATGCTAGGTTTCTAGGATTGTACCTGGCCAGTGCGGGAGTCGTCATGTCAGTTTGCACACCGATGGCCATGGGGATGCCTCCGCAGCGGATGTTGCCCAGCTCCTCTGCCACTGCTACACTGTAGCTGTAATCCAGTCCCAAGCCTCCATACTCTGCATAGGACAAAACACACACCTTACTACAATTCAAGTCTGAGAGTTCACCGTAGGTTGTGTGGAGGCTTCTGCATTATTATCATCATTATTATTATTTTGGATTTTTTTGTTTGTCCTTATTTATTAGACTTAGAGTGCAAAGAAGAAAGAATGGCTTTGGATAAACACTACATTAGTCCCCTTCCAGTAGCCTTGCAGCCACCTTCCCCGTCTCACTTCCTTCCTCTCACTCCTTCTTTGTCATTGTCTCTGAGATAAAATCACCAACTACTGTGCACACACACACTGCACATCAGTGTATGTACACAATATTCTGAACTGATCCGTTGGCATTGGAGCATGCACTCAAATTAATTACAGGATGTTATCATTAATTGCACTATCTGTAATTACATGTAAAAAGCACTGCTGAGAGATCAACAGCACACTGTAGATAAGGGTCACTGTTATCTCAGTGTCATCTCATCTGTTCTACTTAGTATATCAAACCGGATTTTGATCTTCTCAACAACAAATCTGCTGGAAAAAAAAGTCATTAAATGGATGTCTATTTCCTCCATTCTGCCACTGAAGACATTTCAAAGACCTCGGGTCCTTAATGGAGTTGAACAGTGCATTATAAACCATGTTTAAAACACCACTTTCTGTCAGTCATGCCGATAAATACCCATCTCTTTCTTTGCTTTTGCCTTTCATCATCAGTAGCGGCACCCGCTGGGAAATGAATAACGCTTTTTTTGTTGTTTTTTTCTTACATACTTTATGCTGGAGGCCAATTTTCTATCTGCTACTGATGGAATTAGCAAGCTAATGTCCCTGCTTTCATACTGCAGTTCTCTCAAGTTGGTTTGGGAAACAGACACACATCCTGTGGAAATGCAACAATATGAAGGTGAACAGTCTCTCTGAACCTCATCATCTCCTGCTGGTCAGGCAAATGTAACTTGACAACTATTCATTTTCGGACAATTCTCCTGATGATGTCGTCCAGACAGTCAAAAGTAACAAGACTGAACATTTGTGGATCCTCAGTGCCGAGTTTTTCCCATGACTAAATACAGCATGCCAGCCCCTGAATGATGGATACTAACACCGGCTGACAATGAATAATTATGAGCGAATCTACCAGACGGAGGCCTGCAACTCCAGCAAAGTGGTTTAATATCACCTGTCAGACTAGTTATCGAATAATGGAAAGCGCAGTCTGGGGGACTGTCAGGAGGCAGACAGGGAGTGGAGGAAAGAAAGAGCAAAATAAATTGGGGCACTGAAAAAGAGGGAGATATAGTAGGGCGAGCAAACATGGGAGTATGTGTGTGTGTGTGTGTGTGTGGGTGGGGGGGGGACAAAAATAAGAGGAAACAGGTGCAGCTGTGCGGTTGATAAGTCTCCGAGCGCTGGAAACCCTGCGGCGGATAATGCGAACGAAGGGAAGCACCAAGGTTTATCCCACTTTAAACAAAACAGCAGGCCGGCTGGTTGAACAAGCAAGCCGAAGAAAAACAAACAGGACTCTGTCACAAATGTCAAGCCTGCAGACATATGTTTCTTCAGAGCGGCAGATGTTCTCCACCATAGGTTCTCATCGGGTGGAGCTCCATACGAAGCAACAACTGAAGGATTGAGCATCTGGGAACTTGGAAATATGATGAAAGTAGCGCACTGTAGCTTTGTACTGTAATCTCTGCACAGGAACATGATGATGACGCCACATGGATGGCAACACGGGAAAGATGAATCACTGCCATGAGCACAGATCTACTACTTTAATGCAAAAAGGTGGAATTTTACTAGTATTCAACACATCATCATTGCATTATGACATAAAAAAAAAAAAATCACGGTGTTAGTAATGCTTGAGTAGTATTTATCAGAGCTTGACAGGAAACACAAAATAAAAAAAATACTCGGTTAAGGGGAAAAATGTGCAGGCTGCCAGGTTGTGTCCATCAGACAGGACACGAGGCCATTTCCATGGTGTGATCTGCAGATATCTGCAGAGGGAAACAGGCGGGGAGCCAGGGGTCATCCCTGTCTTCTCCCTTGATGTGGCTGCACTGGGAAAACTTCCTGTTCTCATGTTTTGAGAGGTAATAACGTCTTCCCTTGTGCACGGAGTGGAAAGCAACTGCATACGAGGGCAAGTTGTAAACAGACACATTAAATTTGTCGCAGGGCATTTGAAAGCTGAACATCTATTCATTCCACAGTGTTTGGTTTTTACCGTTTCCCCCACATATATAAAGCCTTCATCACCCACAGAGAGCTTTAAGTGATTACAGTAAATCTTAAGCAATCTCCTCGAGGAAATCAGGTTGGCTGAGGGCTGTCTTAAACTTACTTTTATTGGAGAGCCTTATCTGATTTTACCTACGTATTTACTACTTTTGAACTGCCTTTTACCTCCTGTAAAATGTTTTGACCGTTTCCTACACTGTACGGATTTTTGTTGTTGCTGCCTTTTATCGTCACTAAATCCCTAGAAACAGGCTTAAAATCATGCTCTTATGTTTCTATTTTGGGCTGAGTCTTGCTCTGTCAGATTTACTTGGTGTATGCCAAATATGCCAACAATGGCCTGACTGGCCCTTTAAGACCAGATTTTAAAAAATGGTAGCACAACATATCACCAAGACACTGAGTGGGTCAGTGGGTCTTTTTTGAAGCATTTGAGATTTTGAGACTTCTACAATTAGTATAGATATTATAGCACAAGAGTACAGCACCATATTCATTAGTTTGTGCTTAAAATTCTATCGTGAATGAAGAAAAAAAGGGAGTGGTGCACAGGCATCAAGACAATGTCATTTATTCTGCATATAGAATAATTCATACTTTATTTATTTCATTTGTATTGTAAATAAATTACAAAATCTGAAAACATATTCAGATGTTTCACTTTTACTACAAAGGAACATCTTATGACTTTTTGTAGCCGAGTTCTTTTCTGATCAAGGGCAACCAACTCCTCTCTGATGAATCATTCCTCCATTGAACAGGCTCCTAAATCCCCTTTCCCACTCCTCTAATCCAAGCCTCTAAATCAATTAACCCAGTGAACAATTCTTTGGGAGTCTGCTTCATTAGTCAGCGCTGCAGCACAGGAAAATAAGTCTTGTTGTATTTCCTCCAACAGTAATAAAGCCATGGCAACTGCGATCCTCCCAATTATTACTAAACTAAATTCAGTAAGACATGCAGTTCAATGTCTGCTCATTATCTGTGGCTTTTAGAGTTCATACAAGTCTGAAATACTGTACTACACTTACACGACATCACGTCAGCTTATTCTGATTTACAGAGTATAACTGAACATCTAATGTCCTTCTGGTTTTCAAATGGTATCTGGTTTGAGAGCATGTCTCTTGTGCTGATAGCAGGCAATCTAAGCCAGTCTTCTGTTGGGCCGATCCTCCTCTCTAATCTTGTCAACTAATGCTTAATGCTGGTGTACTCAGCACATTTTAATTCCCTCGCCCTCCCTCTTCTCTGACCTACAGAGCTGCAGTGAAATCTTCTCCACAGGACTCACTGTCCCAACGCTGCTGCTCACATATATGTTGAATTAAAACATGAGAAACTCATTTATTACTGTGAGAATCACTGGATAAAGAGTGGCTGTGGACCATTATACATCTGCTGTTGATTGTCAAACAATTCCCACAAATCTCCTGCACATATCCAGATTGGATAAGACATCACAACCACAAATATGCTGTGGTCCTGTATTGCACTCATCCTACTCCCTTCCTCTACCTCAGCTGGGTGCACATCTGGAAATAGGATATGTATATTGGAGCAGACAGCTGTTGTGGGATGGTGCTGTGACACCAGCACCCATCATCTCAGTGGGATGATTCGTAAACCAGACTGCCTGTAATGTATGGCTGTCAAGCTGAAAGAAAACAAATGGGACATGAATACAGCTGTGAAAGAGATACTGCCACACACAGAGGGAGGATTTCTGTGTGTGTAGTGTTTTGCATGACACATTTCAAACGACCTATCTGTAAATTCAGAGAAATTCTCCCCGCCGCAGATATGTTATGAATCTGAGAGGCTGTTTTTCATGGCAGTCTTCTCAGGTTTAAAAATGGCATCCTTAAAAGTAATATTTATGTTGTGCAGAGGGTTTTCAATTCTCAGATATGTTGCTGATTTATCACGGGCAACAGAAACAGCATCTATCATTTAGACTGAGGCCCGGATGATGAATCAGGCTTCACATCTGTATGGATTACCAACTGGATTTTGCAAAATAGGGTGAAGTCTGAGCCAGAAGATGCTTTCAGAGCCATATAATGAATGTACATCCTGCAAACACAAGTCAAACATCTCTCACCTTGTATCTGCTTTCAGTGCTTTTAATTTGTCCATTTAGGACGTCAGGAACAAAGGGTAAAAGCATGTAGATTTTCAGCAGCTTGTTCCAAGACAACACTGGTACATTAACTGACTCAAGTTTTACTGCATTCATGTGTTCAAATTAAAGTCATCTGTATGGCACAATCAGCTAAAAAGCCTTTTGTTTCCAACAGCAAGAAAGAAAAAGTTTAGTCCCTTGATGTGATGGTTATTATCATTTCCTGGCAGCCTTTTTATCTCTTTTAGATCTTTTCACAGAAAACAACTCACTCCAAAATAAAAGCTTCTGGCTCTTTAAATTAAACAAACCTTTTCTTTGTCTCTCTCCCTCTTCCGGATAGCGTGAAAAACCCATTAAAGTAATTACCCTCATCATTTTTTTCAAAAGAAGTTTTCTCTGATTTCAAATACAAAATCACAACCTATTCCAACATGCACCACTAATCTACAGCAGATCTGACAAAAGATACAGGTGGCCACACAAATGCAACAACTTTGATTTCTATGTGCAATTTCATGCCATGAAAACACGAGTGAGGAAACTACCTTGGAGATTTTTGTTTGTTGGGATGGGTGAACTGCACCTGCAGCTCCCAAAAAGTGTGTTTATGAAAATGAATGTTCCACCTTTGTTGGTGTTTTAGAAAAGTAACTTCTCAGTAAGGCAGATACGATGAGGTTTCTTACCAACTGGTCTGTTGACTCCTAGGAAGCCGGCATTTCCAAGGATTTTGAAGACTTTGTGAGCTGGGAACTTCCCTTCTGCTTCCCACTGATCCACATGAGGGTTGATCTCTTGGTCGATGAGCTACATCAAAAACACAACAGTTTATAGTTAGTTATACATCTACTTTGAATTTAGAGTGTGCATTACCATTTTTGTTGAGTATTTTTAAGCATAACTGTTGATATGTTTGCATGTTCCTGCATTTTTATTCAAATGTGATTCAAACACCAAATGACTGCCCTGCTTTTCTATCTCCGGGAACCGAGAGGACATGTAATATGGGTGGAAAAACACATAATGATTTTTATACAAACATGGCCTCAAACCCATCCTAATGACATTCCTTCTGGGTAAGCAGCTACTCCATCTTCTGGGCCACAAAGCCTGAGACACAGCTGCACATCTCTCTTAAAGTGTATGTAATCTATCTCAAGCAGACAGAGACGTAAAGTATTACATATCAGGGAATAGAAAGCAGACCAGGAAAAATGCATTACATGCCGAGTGTATAATCACGATGAATGATGAATACAGTGACAGTAAGCACAGTAGGCTATTTTCTCCATGTATATGTTATCAGTGCATGCAGGATTTTGAGGGCTGATCCTGATACTTTTGTACGGATGTACTGTTGGGAACCAACATTGTGCTGATATTCAGTATCTTTTTTTCCCCATTCGACCATTTGCACGCCAATATTTTAATGGCTCAGTGTTCCCCCCATCATTTAGTTCTTGGCATGGCCGGAGAAAAAAAAACTAAAGTAATATTTAGATCAGCATGCAAAACTAAACTCAGTACTAAAACCCATACTAATGACATTCCTTCTGGGTAAGCAGCCACTCCATCTACTCAGCCACAAAAGCCTGAGATACAGCTGCCTGAACAATGAAGTATGACTATATTATATGCTCTTAGAGTGGATAAAAAATGTGTAAAAAGCAGTAAGTGCGCAGCTGTGGTTAAGCAATGTCTGAGGTAAATGGTGTTAACTGGCTGATGTTTCATTTTAATAACAGGGCTAATATTATAAATCAGCAAAAGTCAAGTTTCCTGCTGATTTGCATCAGCACTAAATGAAATAATGATTTCTAGAGGATGAACAAATGCACCGTGGTCATCTTGTCAGTGGATTTTTACATAATACTCTTCAACAGTGAGAGCAGCTTTAGTTTTAGTCTCTTGAATCCAAATTAGAGGCAGCGACGCACTCTCTGTCAGTGTGTGTGTCACGAGTGTGAGTCATGAAAATGTCTGCGGGGAGTGAAGAGTGGGTTGCAACCTGATTTTTGGAACGAGTGCACATCGGTGCCGTGACTCATTTCGAGCACCTGGAAGTGGTCCGCAGCTGGAGAAGCACTTATGAATGGGCCAATCTATTGAGATGGTCACACGCTGCTATTTTCTGCGGTAACTCAAGCTGCTTCACAGAAGAATAAGCTTTGGATCTATAAGTGTGGGTTACAGTTCATGTGGTACCACGCTGTCACCAAGAAGTTTGACTGCAAGAAAATAGAACTGTTATTAAGTGTAGTCATGCAAGAAAATCAATTAACAGATGACAACATAAAAATAAAAACTTATGTGCTGTGACTTTGCTTGTCTCTTTCTGAATGTTTTTTTTCGAAAATGTCCAACAAATCCATCTTCTGGATGAATGGGCCATAATTTCAACAGACCCATGACAATTTGTTTCTCTGCTGAGCACAATATGATTTAAATGATGGGTAAAGCCAATGAAAAGTAATCACTAAAAGCAAAAGAGGTATTTTGGTGGAAATAGGAATCATTAAATAAAAGAACGATGACTCAACTCAACCGTGTACAAAGAAATCCTGTCTGATTATTCTTTCATGTTGTCTTGTTTCAACATTTCCAGCGAAGTCCTGAAAAAGCACTGAAGAGTGTTTTTCCAGGATTGCAAAAAAAAAAGAAAGCAATGGACATATATTTTCTCCTGCCAAAATACGCAAACCAGCCAATCCCTCAATGAGCCAAAACAAACGTAGTGGGTGAGACACATGTGAATACAATACAGACAGAAAACATCTTTTTTTTTTTTTTTTTTGCTGTCCAGATCAGACGTGTTTCAGTTCAAATCCTTTAAATCAAGCTTACTTACAGAACTTCAAACACAAGAACCGGCAGTATACAAAAAAAAAAAAAAAACGGGCACTGATCCAGGTTAACCTCCAATAAACTCAACCCTGTTCAAAGTTCAGATCCTGAGGAGGGAAAGGGAGGGATGACTCGCTGCTGGAAAGGGAAACACGAGGGTCATCAGGGAGTAATCCTACATCTCCTCACAGAGGTTATTGTGCACTATTTGTACTACATACCAGAACATTTCTGCATCATTGACCTGTCATGTGCTAAGACTGGGTCAAAAAGCACTGCATTACGAAGTCTTTCAAAATGTCTAGTCTGGAGAGTTGGTGCCTTTTTCCTGGGCTACAAGCAGACTGTTCACTTAATGGATTGTGTTGAAGTGGGTTTGCCTTTCACTATAACCATATGTTATACATTACGGTGGGGAATAATGACGTGACTCCAGATATGATAGTATCAAGACTTTCTACCAGTTTCGTTAATTCAATGTAAAGTGCGTCATGTTTGAGGTAATTAGATTAGAGTTTAGATTATCAAGGAACAGTAGAGGAATTTACTTTTTTCATAACTCAATGAATCATTTAGAACCTGTACACACTTGGTTTTAAGATGCGTCACAAGTGATCGGATTACAAGTGGACAACACTAAATGATAAGTTTAAACAACCACCAAAACACATTGAGATGTGATCACGTAAACCACATGTGGAGGTGCTCTGGGCTGCATGTGACAACACTGCTGTGTAAACACTAATGCGTCCTGATGTGTCTGAGATTAGGATGTAACAGAGCATACATCATCAACAAAGGACTGAAAGCTGCTTCTTTTCCTGCATTTAGTCTCCTTCATGTTGCCCTGTGTTCATTTACAACTCGTTAACAACTTTGTCCTATCACCTGAAACAGCAGGAATAGCCAACTATTACTAACTGCGCTAAATGTTTACAAAATCTGACACTCTTCTGGCGAGTTAAGTGATACTTGTGCGTAGGCTCTGATGTTGTTGTACTGACATCTTAACACAAGTGGTCAGGACGGTTTGGAGACGCATGTTAAACACAGGTGTAAACAAAGATGCACCTCGTCTGTTCACTTGTGATCCAATCGTTCCAGACGCTTTTTAAAACCAAGTGTAAACAGAGTATCAGAGTATAAATTGTAAAATATGGCAGAGGTGAAAGTTTATGTACCAAGAGGACAGTGACCAATATTTATGCCGTGAAGTAACTAAGGTCTAGATTACCAACAAGTCTAGTGTAGCTCTGCCTCACTACCACTTTACTATGATGCTGATTACTTCCACCAGCACTACTGTACTTACTGCATCCTCAGTAGCTGGAAGCACCGGGAGTCAACTCATTCTGACGAATCAACAATTTGTTCGGTAATGTTTATACATTGTTGAGTCAGACAAGAAAACATAGCAGCCAGTTTTACAAGACAGAAATATACTTTCTTACTAGTAGAAAACAAAGTAATAACTACAGCCCACTGGCCCCTCTGTAATGCCTCAGACATGTCTGCCTACAATGGCTTTGTTGTGTTATGGGAAGTCTGAAACCAAGGAGGGGCTGCACGTGAATATCCTGGAAATCTTTCTGGAGCTTCATTAACAGTCGCTGACCAGCCTGGACTGATTGGTCTGACTAATATCTTGGCATGAAAGTTAATTTTTAAATCTATAAATGGGCACAGGAATACAATCCAACAGGGTCCCACCCACTAGTAGAGAATTTGTAGTGGAAACATTGGCACTTAAAGAGGCTAACCTTGAGCCGAAGGATTTCCTATTAGTCCATTTGTATACATCTATAAACACATGCTAGTCTACAGTGAATTCTTTTAATAAACCATTATGACTCCAGTTCCCTTTCCTGCGCTGACAACTTATTGTTCTGCATTTCCTTGTCACATTTTCATCCTTCCCAATATTCCCAGTACAAGTTTATTTTCATCCTCATGGCTTCCTTTTGAAGCTTTAGTCAGACAACAAGTTTCCCTCCATTTACTGCAACATCTTTGCTTCCTGCCTTAAATTAGGCTCTTGTTATTATTTTTTGCAGCCTCTGTCTCCAGTGTCTGTCGAGTAATATAACTCTTCACAATGAGTCAGACTGATTACTAATGCCTGCTTTGATTTTCTGCTGCCATAATTTGCCAGTGCTATTAAGTTCCTCACAAACAAATGCCTGCGTGTCAGAAAACACTGAGGGAAAAAATTCAATAAGTTTGAGAAAAAAATACTCAAAGTGGAGAAAAACTTACATGATTGATTAAAGGCTTTGAATAAATCGGAGTGGGTTGAAGGTTTTAGAAATATCTTAAGTCTACTTGATGTCTGTCACCTTCACCGAACGTGACTTGGAAACCTACCATTGTTCAAGAAAGGGCAAAAACACATTTAAATAAAGTCCACATTCTCTTTTCACCAGAATATTGCAGGGTCTGTTGAGCCTTTTTTGTAATTAAAACAGACAATTTGTAAAATTATCACAGTATGAACAACACTGCAGAAAATGGGACTGACTGATTCATCCAAATCACACAGCTCTGTTAATTATTTTTCAGAGTAACTGTTAAATCCATGTTTATTTGTCAACTCTAAGCCAAAGGAAGAACATCAGTCCTCAACTGTGCTTCCAAAGACCTTTAGCCTTTAAATACTTGATTTAGGGTGAAGGATTTGCTTGATACAAACAAAACTTGTGTGTTTAGGTGAAACTACCATTGGTTCAATAGATAGTTTCATGCCGATGCTCAACAGTCCTGTAACATCACTGCTGATCTACTTCAGTCTTACAAATAATAATCATATATATGGAAATTGGATGTCACCCATATGTTTCACACATTATAAAGCCATGAGTTTGGTATTTAAATGGAACCATGATGGCTTTTTAGAAATAGAAGTGACCATATTTGGATATGAAGATGTGAGTGAGGAGGTGGTCTGACCTTTGAACATGAGGACACTGCCCAATAGGTATGAGTTTCAAGTTCGAGTTTTTCAGTCTCACCAGACATGTCAATCAAACGCTACAACTTTTTGAAGCCTGATATCTACTGATTGATTAAATGATTTTCAGAGGGATCATCAGATCACTGAGAAGAAGAGTTGACTTTAGCTAATGACATCAGAATGACTTGTGAAAAAATGTACTGAGTATTTCATAATTGAAAATTACCATTTTTAAATAGAAATCAATTGCAGCCAGCATTGGAGGTAGTTGTAGATACCCGGATACTGTAGATGTGGAACTTTTTCCTTCGTTGTGGCTGACTGGACTGACGTAAAAAGCACGCCATGTGCACTATACGGGTCGTTAATGTTTAACTTATTAAGTTTTGCCTGGTATCTTTCAATATCAATGTGATTAAAATGCGCAGTAAATTCTGAAGGCTTGAAGATGACGCTATTCATTTAAGCTGTTGTGTCTCCTGCCAATATGGCGGCGTAAACAAAACTAGTCACGTGACGTCCAGAGCTCTATTGCACTCTTTAGTCTATGTTTTGAATTGACTTTCTTTCAAATAGCATGATGTTTACATCCAGACCTGTCAGGCACACAGTGATTTCTTGCATATTGCATCAAATATTAATATCTTCAAGTGCACCTCGGTGTAGTTGACTCTTTTCTACCTCACCATCCTTCTTCCTACTACATAACACTGGAGCTGCTGAAAACAGACTTGTCCGATTATTTGCATCCACACCACTCCACAGCTGCAGTACTAGCAGAGGTAGAGATGTTCTCCTTGAATGTGGGCGCCCTGCTCCTCAGTGTTGAAGGTAAACAGAGGACACACCTCCACACAGTTCAGCTGAGGAGGAGGGGAACCATAACAAGCTAGCATCGTGAACTCTCACCTACTTTCATTTTACGGCCCCCACACACCGCTTCTCGTGGTTATATTAAGCACAATAACACTGGTGATTTATAGAAACTCTACCCTGCTAAACAAAGCCAGATACACCCTCTGTTTTCTCTGTTAGCTCCAAACTTCCTGGTCAGTGTTAGCACTCCTGCGTACCTTTCTGAGAGACTCCTTCAGTGCAAAGTGCTCTGCTGTGTAGAGTAAATGGTCGCCAACGGTCTCTGAGCCACTGGACGTTATTGGTTTAGATGACGCCTTTTCAGACAGCAACCGGACACCAACACAGGAGGTCAGTTTGTAGACATTACGGCTGTTTACTAGTAGCTTCAAGCGCAGAGCCCCTCCGTGCAGCGCCATCTCTGTTGACAGCAGCGTTACTGCGCATGTGCGAGATGTGATCGAACTCAGTTGGAGAAGCAGCATGTGTTTTTTTGGGTCCCAACATTCAACCCAGTGGAAAATTAAAACTTCACTAATGTGTGATTTTCTGGGTCTCTGTAATTGCAGGTTTTAAGCAGATAATAAATACGATTTTAAAATGATTCCACCACTTACACTGTGGTATGTCGTTTGATAAAGGAGCCAGAGGATAAATCTGACAAATGAAAACCAGTGCAAGAAATATTATCTCGGGAAATTCCAAAGATTTCTCTTGCTTCAGATCTCTGTAAATGAAATAATTCCCAAAAGGACACTCCAGTGAAGATCTAAATGTCTGCAATGTGGGCAAACAATATATTATGTTTAACAAAAAACCCGATGTGCTTTTCTATAGTGTTGCATCTCCTGCTGCATCCCATTCATTCAAGAATACATAAGGTAATGTACAACAAAAGAGCAGAAAAAGAATTAAAACTTGCAAACTCATTCTTCAGAAGTGTCATTCATAGTTTGATAGTTACCATGATGGATGCTACAATATAATCACATAAAGACTTATGAGAAAAGGTTTGGGACAACAAAATAAATGCAAACTGGGTTGGGAAGATGTATCCGTTCCTCTACCTCCTCTTGAAACCTTCAGTAAATCACAGAGACAGGCTGAGTTATAAACATGCACGTTTAATGACAGTTGCTTGCGTGTATGAAACAACACGTGGGCCCATTTGCTCAGACTATATACACCACATAAGAGAGAAGCATTACATAACCCTTGCCAAATACAACTCTTATTTACTGCATCTTTCCAAAGAGTAAAATTATAAGGCTACAAATCTGGCCAGAAAATGGGGAATTGTTTACATGGGAACTCGTGCAGTTTTATAAATTCTTTCTTTTTTGTGTCCTTCTAGTCTTCTCAGTCTGCAGATCCATTTTATGAGGGGAAGGGGAATGTCCTTGGGTGCTAATCTGAAATATGAAAAGCTCCTCAGGTCCATTCTAGCAGATGACACAGCCACCTTTCTCCTTGAAGGGGTTCTTCTCCTCTGAAATGCCTTTGACGAGGGTGTCCTCCTCCACTCTGGCCTGAATGTACTCCTTGATTTCCTCACAGCATTTAGATGTCTAAAAATGATCAGACAAAGCTTTTTAAATGACACCCTGTTTCAGCTTTATACATATTCCTGATGTTCTCATTTGCACTTTGTACAAACACATTGCAACTGGATAAAAGTGAGCATCTTTTAAAACAAAGAAAGGACATATTCATCTCCTACAAGTACAGAACTTACCAACCACCTCTCAAGTTTCACTTCAATTTTAAGCTGGTTTACTTCCATTACAGCCTTGTCCTTGTCTGTCAGGTCGTCCACATTTATGACAGGCATTGTCTGTCAAAAAAAACACAAAAACCTTCAGCTTTTCTTATGTTCACAGAAAACTGACCTTGAAAGATTTTCATTTCTACTTCACAAAACTTAAGATAAAGAATAGGAATGTACTTACGAATGCTTAACGGGAGCACTCCTTCACCCCCGAAACCCAGCTGAAGAATCCCTCTCCTCTCCCTCAATCTGGGTTATAAAGTAATCTGCATCAACAGTTCTAATCCACTAATCTGATTAAAACAAGGTCCGATCAGGCCAGTAGTATATTATCAAGGTGGGGGGTCATACAGGTGTCTGTTTGGGTTATTTTGATGTAAAAACAAGGAAGAGTATTTCCTGGATAAATTACGGCTTAAGTCTGGATTTGTACTCTTTTGATCCTGTTTTCTTATCCTCAGATCTATCTTACGGAGCAGTCCTTCATGTATCAGGTCATTTTGATAAGACAGCTAATCTGTATTTAGCCTCCACCTGTCAAGGTGGAGACACATCATTGTCCTATAAATATGACTGCACGGCAGTTTTCCAGTAACATTGTTAGTTACAGATGAAACAAACTGTAGACACAAGACATTATGTAAAATCAAAAATCCCTAGTTTTTCATGTATTTTTTAACAAAAACTTTCACTAATAATGGTGCTTTCAAGTTTAAAGTCTCGGGAACTGGGACCTTGTGTGTGCAGTGAAGTAAGATATTACTGTTTCCTTCAAAGAATGTTGGAAGTGGCTGCAATCATTAAACAAACAAATGATAACATAAGCCACAAGGCTGGAAATGAGGTGACAGTGCTTCGGAGCTTTCAGTGAAAGTAGTGTGTGTGTGAGTGAGTGTGAGTGTTCAAATCCAGTCAGACGAGTGTAAGGTGGGAACTTGGCTCAATGGTTAATGTTTCACAACAGTGTCTGTCCCACAGAAGCCACACAATACTTTTTTTGTGGAAGATTTACACAGATGCTGTGGGGTTACTGGATCTCTGTGCATCATCATCATCATCATCATCACCATCATCATCTTCATCCTGCTCTCCACCTTCACTGGCCTGTGACAGTAATTGCTTGACTCCCCTCGAGTAGAAAAAAAAGCCACTTGTTGTTTCAGTTGTGTTGAATATATCCTTAGTCATTACATTAATATTCTCAACGCGCATTTTACAACGTAAAACCGTCTCGGTCTGATGTCATCAATGAATTGATCACTACTCTAATCTAAGTGCAGCGTAGTATGGAAATGACTCACACATCCCCGCCCATAAATTTCCCCAGGGAAACACCAGTATAAAAGTGGATGTGGCTGGGATGGTCGGCAGAACAGTAAAGACTGAGCTTAGACCGAAACTTTCACAATGGAGTTTTGCATTTTAACGCTGTTTGCCATTTTCTCGTCGTTTTACAACGTTTTGGCGTTGTCTCCTAAAGGTAACCTCACTGCATGCTTTTATTTCTGTTCTTTAATATCTCTATCTTACCGAACTCTGTGAATAAGAAGAAAGCTCTGGCCGTGCGTAAAAACGCGCCACAGATACTGAGCCTGACGGGTGTTTATGGGGATGTTTAAAGCTTATTTTATATTTATCTATGGTGGTTTGCAGTAATCATATGCTTTTTGCTTCTAGGCGTGTGTCTCCTTCAAGTGGACGAGGGACCTTGCAGAGCAGACATCGAGCGCTATTACTACAACACTATCACCCAGAAGTGCGAGGTTTTCTATTATGGGGGCTGTCAGGGGAATGCCAATAACTTCAGGAGTTATCAGGAGTGTCAGAAGACATGTTTCAGAATCCCAAGTAAGTTCTCAGTGTGATGAGCATTCACATTATTTGAGATGATTGTGGCCTTTGTGAACTACATCTGAAAGTTATTGTTTGGGGTGTTGTCTTTTCATGCAATAAAAGTGCAACTGTTCCTTTAGTTAGTGTCTCGTGCTGTCCCTAAAGCTTGTTTTTTCCCCCCATTTTTTTCCACAGAGGTCCCCCAGATCTGCAGGTTTCCTAGAGATGAGGGGCCGTGCCGTGCGCTCTTCCCCCGCTACTTCTTCAACATGACCACCATGCAGTGTGAGCCCTTCTATTATGGGGGATGCCAGGGCAACTCCAACCGCTTCCAAGACCTCACTTCTTGCATGGAGTACTGCAGTCCACAAAAAAGTTAGTAGAAGCCTCCTCCAGTGATGCTCAGCTCTAATCCAGCATCATAGATATTTCAGTCATAAGGCAATGATTAAACTGTCTGAGATCATTTTACTTGTAAAAAGAAAAAAAACAACAACACAGTCATAAACTCAGGACTTCAAAGACCTCATTGTGGTGTCTTTTTATTTTCCAGCTGTTCCTGTGCTCTGCCTGGACCCTCTGGACAAAGGGAAGTGCTCCGCCTCCATAACTCGGTATTACTACAACAAAGTCACCAAGATGTGTGAGGAGTTCGTGTACTCGGGCTGCGGAGGGAGCAGCAACAACTTTGTGTCACGACAGAGCTGCATGGACGTGTGTGTTAAAGGTGCGCGGGGGTGAACGGGGGAATCAAAGTTGCACAGTCCACAGAAAACACTTTAGACTCCTTCATCCAGTAATAGAT
Source organism: Pseudochromis fuscus (assembly GCA_900323345.1). Classification (NCBI taxonomy): domain Eukaryota; kingdom Metazoa; phylum Chordata; class Actinopteri; family Pseudochromidae; genus Pseudochromis; species Pseudochromis fuscus. The sequence continues at coordinate 69,931 of OOFC01007683.1, forward strand.
TTGGATTGCTGCTCAGATACATATAGTTGTTTTAATTTGGTTTAAATTTGGATCATTAATGTTTTCATGCTGAAGAAACCCTCAGCATGACCTCCAAACCATTCATGGACTACAGCCAATCATTATGTTATAACTAAGAGTATAACCAAGAGCTATGCTAAGCTGTACTAATCAGTTGTTATACTCTTTTGTGTTGCAGGAGCGAAAAAACCCACAAGCCAAGGAAAACTGCGACGCATGAGACGGAATAGAAATAATCGCATCACCTTCTTGCAGGCGTAGACGTCTGACACTCAGGAACTCACTCAGACGAGTCCGTGGAAACTAACATGTATTTGTTTATGCTAAAACGTTGACCAGGTCGTCGACCAGATGCATCCCTTAGTGGCACATACACACCTTTTGACTGCATTTGTAATGCCTAATAAGCAATTTTTCAAATGTGACTTTACTGTATGCTGTTAATGAAGTTTGTTACTACTGCACTAATGTTCCCGAATGTGTTATGATACTGTTTGTATGTAATGTGTTTTGTATTATGAAGAACTTTTTTTTTATTTGCTCAGCTACATTTGGATAAAATATACAGAATTTGTTGAAGAATTCTGCCTTTTCTGTACTTTGATGCTGCTGTTTTAAGAGAATGAATGTATCGTGTGGTATTTTATTATTAAAATTTAATCAAACTTTAGCAAAATGTGTGGATTTCAACTTCTTCAACCACTGCCTTGCATGCATATAACCTTCAAGAGTGTTTTCTTATAGTCCCCCCTTAAAAAAAACCCCAAACAAACAGGATTGGCTGGATTCCTCACTTTCTCTCTGTCACTTTCACTTTATCTCTAGGCCGTTCTTCCATCCCTTACTAATAATGCTGTCGTCCCTCCTTATCTGGTAATACTTTGCGAGGCATTGGAGCCTATCTCTGCCGCTTCAGACTAGCCTTGAATCAGGAAGGAAGCAATCATGGAGCAGCGAACGGTGCCGTGGCAGGTTCATTACAATGTTACTGCATGTTTAGAGAAGAGGACGCTGCAGGTCTACAAAATGAGCTTTCAGAAGTATCGTCTGGTAATGTTTTAGCAATTATAATGTAATTATTGTAGAAGATACACAATAACAAGCCCAAAGCTGAATGCACGACGCAGACTAAAGCTCGCACGTACATATTTTCCCCCCAAGCTCAATTATCAAATAGGTTTTTACAAGCTTGTGTTTTGTTTTTGGTCAATACTACCACTCTAAGATAATATACTTTGTGTACCACAAGAGGAATAAGAATGCTCTGTAATCTGATTAAGCGAAGGAGGCTATTCATTTCAAGGTACTCTGTGTTTCAAGAATATCCTGACTGCCCTGATTCTGGGCTTTGTTCCATCTCTTATAATAGAAGTGCTGTGTGAATGTTCAGACAATAAATATTTATGGAGGATATCAAAGGAAAATACTCACACATCTGACTTGGCTATAAATAGCAATAAAATACAATACATCTAGTCAGGCCTTTTGCTATTAAGAACCCAAGTTACATCATGTATTAAACAGCAGCATCAGAGAGGATGCTGCCCTAACAGTGTGTACACAGCTTCTTAAAAGCAGCACAACCTCGAAATCATCACTGCTGCTCACAGTGGAGCAGGTGAATGGACGTTCAGCTAATTTCAATTTAGAGTAAATCCTTTATTCCAGACTAGAGTTTTTTTTTTAAATCAACAACGTACAAATAACATTAAACTGAAGAAGCAGCGATACAAAACATTATGAGCACTGACTTATTGACACATGCCGAGACTTCTTAAAAGGAAAGTAAGCACAGAAGAATCTTTTTAAAATATAAAATACACAGAATTTGTTTGTCTTTTCTGTACTTTGATGCTGCTGTGGCCTTTTTTTCTTGCTGCTCTTTGTGCTGACGAGTCTTTTGTTTTGAGCTTAATCACACCGCGCAGCAAGATGCTCTTAGCAGTCTCTTTAAAAATCATCAACTGACATGACAAATGTTTGAGGTGGTACAAACAGTCTCAGTGATTAACTTTTAATTATAACAAAGCTCTGTCTTGGACCGTTAATGGGTGACAATATCACACTGATCGCAAAAGATTTGGTGTAGTTCAGAGGTTCCTGAGATGAATTGATCCTGCTCTGGTTATTTCATTAGCTGCAGTACATTAAACAGAGTAATTATGTCCCTCAATAGAAATTATGATTAATGTATATTTACATTGAAACATGGATCTCATTTAAAACTGGACTGATCCTGTGTGGGAGGCTCCTTTTCACCATTCATCAAACAGTAATACATTGCCATTCGTTGTGATACCCAGTGATTAAATCATACCACTTTAAACATGCCTCAGCCATGCAGTCCATGTCCTCATGGCCTACAGTTGGTACAGGTGTGGGAGAGGTGCAGCATCTTAGACGCCCCCTGGTGGCAGAGTCTAAACAAAAACAAAAAGTTAGCACTTCTGTTTTGGGGCTCAAATAAGTCTAATTATGCTTTAGGCCTATTAACTTTGACATTTTTGTTAAAAGAGAAAATTGTTTAATTAAAATTCTGGATGTCAAAACAAGTGTTTTCTGGCTGCTTTAAACTAATAAATGGCAACACAGCAGATTTTTGCAGTAGGTGCTGCAATCAGAAAGTGGGAGTGACCCCTGCCAAACACCTGAGGTTTTAACTCAGCAGCATTTATACTATCACATCCTGTTTCTGTGAGTTGATCTTGTTTGCAGAAATAATCACTGTCTCCAGAGCGCTCTCACAGCTTTGGCTATGGGAGGGAAGAAAAGTGTTTTCATTGAAGAAATCTGAGACTTATGGAAGGTCAGGTAATATCATTCAAAAGAAACACTGTTGCTAGCTGATAGTATCATGTAGCTTCAGACGGATCTGTTGTGTCTGCTGTGCAAGTTCCCTCGAAGCCACAAACAGGAAATCCATTATAGCTATTTGTGAAATTATCAACAAACACAACAGCATTCTCTATAGATTAATGTGTAACTTTGTTAGTGTTCATGGAAACACCCTCACTAATGTAACAGGATGGAAGTACAGCTGTTGGAAATAATAATAATAACGGAAATAAGTCTCAATGGACATAAACTTTCCTTTCTGTGTTGTATAAGTTTACTAACTCAGTATTTCCCAACTTATTTCACATGGACGCCTAAAAGAAACCCACTTGGGATCTGACACCACAGGTTGCAAATATTTGATAGCTGTATAGGCCATATATATATTATTTTTATCAATCACCCAATTTACAGTTTTTCACAAGAGAAGAGTATAATTCTGACATATAAAGCCAGCTTTGTCTTACAGAAATATGTTATTTCTGTTTTCCTGTTAATTACCTGTCACCCGCTTAGACGTGTCTTACAAGTCCTTTGGGTCCCTGACCCCCAGCCTTGTAATCGTGCTGATTTTCTATTAAGCAGCACTAACCCAACCTTGAACTGCGGCCACAGAAGCAACATACTGCATATGAAACATCTATTTTAAGATGCAGTGTTCCTTCGCTGTGAGAGTTTGGTCTGTTTAAACTGTAGACCAAACATGTCAGCTGGTTTCCCTGCCGCGACATGGCATCAGAGTTTCCCCCAGCATTCATCACCCTGTGTTGTGTTAAGTCTCTGTCCCTCTGCCTTCCCCCTCACACATTGAAGATTGATGTGTCTGGCGATGAGACTCCGGGCCGTTCCTCACCGTCCATCTGGCTGCCAAACACATGTAGCTGTTGTACAATTAAACAAGTTGAACAGCTCCACACTTCTGCTTTCGAGCTGTTTTGGCAGTGTCTGCGGGTACAAAGTGATTCCCAGAGACCTGAGGGAGAGATGGGCAGGACTCATGTGTGCATGTAATAGAGGTCTGCACTACCTCCATGCTCCTGCTCACCCTACTGTGACTGGCAATGTGCTGCAGTAATTGCTTTTAGAGATGAATACTAATTCCTACTGTTTCTATGGCAAACCCGAGTTGTGGCATTAGAGGGGTTAACCTATTGTAGCAGAAAGATTTTTTCCAATTGACATCTATCATACCCACCGTCCATAGGTCTGGACTGTAACAACCATGCTTTTGTTGTGTGAGAATAGCATTTTTTTTCCTTTTTTTCCCTTTTTGCAGCAGAAGATGACTCATAGCTGTAAATAAATCGACTGCTTCCACCCTCCTGCAAATGTGCCACAATCCCTTTTCATCAGGGTTGGGAAGATTAAAAATGATTTGAGCAGGACGAACAAAAACAGGTGCTTATTTCTCACTAAGTCAGATGATAATTTTTTTCCCCACACACACACACGGTTAAAAATGGTTGGAAAATAAATAAAAATAAAGATTTCAATCTGTGCAGGAGGTTCTTCTTCCTCTCTGCCTGTACGCTTCAATTACCAGCTTCCCAGAGGTCAAAGACTTCATATTGAGCTCCTGTTCGGCTCTCTGCAGACTCGGCAGCTCCACACGTTGGCGCAATTGAATTGGCTGCTTAATAATGTTTCTTTTTTTTTTTTTCTGTCTAAATATATATTGCATTTAGGAAAGCTGACCCGCCATATGCTCCCTGAAGCACGACCGAATAGGAGCGCTGCAAATTTGCTGAGTAAGCAGATTGCAAAACTGGAGGAGAGGAGCTATCTATCTTTTTGTGATACTTAGTGAAAACACTAACAAGAAAACTGACACTTTGAGCATGGTTTAGAATAAGAAAATGATACATAGATAGATAGATAGATAGATAGATAGATAGATAGATAGATAGATAGACAGATAGATAGATAGACAGATAGACAGATAGATAGATAAGATCGGAA